>JAJJMB010016246.1:1363588-1437819 GCA_023531105.1 Papaver atlanticum
ATATACATTCAAAAGTTAAATTTACTACCGATTATGGTAGTACTAAATTTCGAAAACTGAATATATTCGGAGGTTAAAGTAACACAATTTATTACCGATTATGGTAGTACCAAAGTTCGAAAATAATAGGATTTTGGCAAAATCTCATTTTAGGGCCAATATACATTCGGAAGTTAAATTTACTACCGATTATGGTAGTACTAAAATTCGAAAACTGAATATATTCAGAGGTTAAGGTAACGTAATTTACTACCGATTATGGTAGTACCAAAGTTCGAAAATTATAAGATTTTGGCAAAATCTCATTTTGGAGCCAATATACATTCGGAAGTTAAATTTACTACCGATTATGATAGTACTAAAATTCGAAAACTTAATATATTCGGAGGTTAAAGTAACACAATTTACTACCGATTATGGTAGTATCAAAGTTTGAAAATTATAGGATTTTGGCAAAATCTCATTTTGGGGCCAATATACATTCGGAAGTTAAATTTACTACCGATTATGGTAGTACTAAAGTTCGAAAATTGAATATACTCGGAGGTTAAGGTAACACAACTTGCTACCGATTGTGGAAGGGCAATTTTGCCATTACGAAATACGCGAGATAAGTGTTAGCTTCAACTTAGGTGTCCGTAACCTTATTTTATCTTATTAATAACCCCTAATTCTTTTTGAGTGGCCTAAATATGCTAGGATAAAAAGAGTTGGGGTCAAAAAGTTTTTTTTCGTTTTTTTTGGAAAGCCGGTCAAGAAATTCGAGTCTAAAATAAAACGGGCCTCTCTCATGATAACCTATGATTCTATCCACCAAACCACAATTCTATATCTATCTATTCTATTATATAAAGGGAACTACCATTAGTTGGAAGCTGCAAATTTGTGTTCTCATTTTGCCCCTACTTTTATTTGATCCAGTCTAAAATGGAAATATTACTTGAGGGCAAAATTGTAACTGCAAAGCTAAAAAAATTATTTTTCTCATTTTGCCCTTAGCTTTATGGATTTAGAATTATACGTAACGATATTATCGGAGGGTAAAATGGTGACTATAAAGCTGAAAATGGAAAGAGATTGAATCAGATCAAGTTTTCACCAATCTTAACTCAAATGCAATCCAATCAAACAAGAATTGAAATTTTAAGTCTATAATTCCAGAAATGAAATCATAAATTACATGCCGAAACGGCCGATGAAGGAGATTTATCCATTAGTAAAGAGACAGAAGATTGATGAGTTAAGTAAAAGAAAAGAGAAGCCTTAAAATAGAAAAATTTGATGGAGAAGATAACGGTAAGCTGAAATCAGTTTAAGGTTTGGTAGTAACTTGAGACTAATAGATGAAAATGGTGGTGGCAGAGAGTGGGTCTAAGAGTAAATGAGAGAAAAATAGTTCATGTGGTGGTGCGGCCATGGAAGCGAAGGAGAGTAGAAATGAGGCTGTTGGGTAAGCAAGGTGTTGGATTTAGGGATTTTGTGGAGAAAACAAAAAATAAGTGGAAAGTACCGTAATACCCATCAACCATGTGACCGTCCTACTGTCCATCAACCATGTGACCGTCCTACTGTCCTAGGCATCCTTCACATCACATCCGTATTGTTAGGTGTTTTAAGGTGCATTAGAGGTATACCAAAAAAACGAGTTTGGTTTTAATATTTTCATCTCTGCCGATGATTACGATTAGCTACCGATTTTTATATTTTTACACGCGCATCGCGCGTGCCCTCAATCTTGTGTCTTATATAAAGGGTAGCAACTTAGAGCCACACACTACAGTCCACTCTTCAGTGGCCGAATAGCCAGAGCTACTTATCAAATAATTAACAAATATTGCAATGGCCAGAACGATTTTTCTTTCTTTCTTTCTATCGTTTTTTTAGCAATTATCGAGGGCAATGGTGACAAACAATCATACTCAAACTTTTTTGGATTCTATACTTTTTGATGCATTTATAATAACAGTGATGCAAGAAATATACTAATGGCCTTTCTTTCCCTCCCCCTAGAAAACTCAACCAATGCGTCCACTTTCTGCAAACTTAACAAATTGACTAATGTCAAGCCCCTCATCCATGTCACTCACCAAGAGGAACCTGCAACAGAAGTTAACAAAATTAAACATTTTTACTTTTGAAGTAAATCTTTTTTGTTGATACATGAAAATATTGAGTCATTAGCTTACTTTTCTAATAAAGCTTTTGCAATGGTTTGACAACCTCCAGGAATAGATGACTGAATATTTACAGCAATGTTTGGATTGTGAATGCTCTGTCTAACGTGTATCCACCCATGTTGTCCATGTTCATCGTCCGAAACTTTTGCCCTGTATCGCACACCAAACGTAAAATTTTGCATGTTTTTTTAGCTGAGCTAGATGTACTTAGAAAAGGAATTTGATCTTCTGTTTGTTTGTTCACATCAATTTACCGAATGCTCGTACCTGTACATGTTTGCATCAATAGCAGCTGGTTCGTCATTCGAGTCGACAAGGCAACCTTCACTTACCCAACAATCTCCACACGAGTCTAACTCCCATCCTTCTAGTCGCCCATCCTAGAGAAACCAAAAATGTAGCATGTTAATATAACCGGCATTTCTTTCCCGTACTAGTCTTTTTATTATGAGCGGTGTCGAAGTATAGCCAAAGTAATTTCGCGTACCTCAATGTAATTTCTGAATGTCTCAATCGCTTGAACGCCTCGTTGTTTTGCGAATCTAGGCTCACAAATTATATTTATTCTTAGCTCTGCTGAATCCGCTGGATCTTCGAGTTCCTTGATCAAACTACCAATACCTTCGTTATCTAATCCCGCAAGCTTCATTCTTATCATTTCGATTATGATCTTCACTACCATGTATGCACCATCATCAAGGAAATGGTTCTCCTTGAGAGCTCCATGACCAGATGTTTCCATCATAAGATGAGTTTCAATACCATCTTTGTTTAACTGAATTCCTTTGTCGATAACATTTCTATAGCCGACACGGTAGAGACAATGATGACCACCTCTTTTGGTTATGAATTGTGTGAGAGCCATACTAGTACGAGCATCAGTAACAATATTGGTACCTATAAAGAGTGATGCACCGGGGTTAAATTGGAGAGTATAGTGGTACACCTACTCTATGTTGTGAAAGGCGAGCTAGGCCCCCAAGAGCCGCCTAGATAAAAAAAAAACACAAACGCCCAATGCGCAAAAACTGAACAGTTACTGTTCTATTTTATATACCTGGATGTTCATTCAACACAATAGCTGACATGAGAGCTATAAGTCGATCACCATTTATGGCATTCCCTAAATTGTCCACGACACCACTTCGATCAACATCGGTGTCAAAAACGATACCTAAATCGGCTGATTGTTCTAATACTGCATTCCTAGTCAAGGACATGGCTACTTTATCTTCAGGATTAGGGATATGATTAGGGAACATTCCATCTGGCTCAAGGTTCAAAGACCCAAATGTATCTGCTCCAAGTTTGTCCAAAACATCCCATGTAAAAAAGCCTCCTGAACCATTCCCAGGATTCACAATTATCTGCAATATATAGTTTTGAATCAACTTGTATTTTGAGCCCAACTGGACAGTGCAAAAAAATAGTGCTAGACTGGACTGACATACCTTAAACCCTTTAAGCGGGGTTTCAAAATGGTCGGGATGATTCACCCTTTCTTTGATTATGTCCCGTAAATGCTTCGCGTAAGTGCTCATGAAATCTACCTTAGTTGTAGCTGCCATGTTCACAGATGTTGAAACTTTTGCCAGCCTATTTGCATATATACGCGCAGCATTGCCACAAATCTCCTCCACCTCGGTTGAGCGTAGCCCACCATTCGGAGTAAAAAATTTCAGCCCATTTCTGGTGTAGGGCAAGTGAGATGCTGTCATCTGAAGCAAATCGCAATTCATATGTTATACAAAATTCTAATGCAAAGCAGTAAGAACCAATTTCAGGCTTAAGAGTTAAGAAACAGGATTTGAAATAATATTTCTGATATGGTGATTCCAATTTTGTATTAAAGCCGGAACCGTTGGAGACCAGAACCGGTTAACACAACTTGAGTTCCACTATGATTATTGGCAGTTGAACAACAAAAAGTTCAGTACTAACTTTAACTGATAACTATATTAACTACCAACCGTTACGAGTGTACCATACCATTATTGAAGCATCATAATCAAATGGAAGAAGCAATGTACTCATAAAACAAGCTGGAGTAGTAGCAAGTCCCATGTCATAAGCAGAACAACCAGCACGTTTTAGACCGGAAAACACCACAACGCTCAACGAAGCTCCTGATATCCGAGGATCCCGACCAAGTGAAACCTTAACTATCTCCTTAACATATCCTTGTTCCGTCTTCATACCATTGATAACCCACTCGCCAAAACCCTGGGCAATTGCCTCCACAGCTGGCGGAGTGAGATCAACCGTTCGACCTTTCTCGCCTTCAACGGCAACTCCACGAACATCGGATCCATTTTGAAGTCTTTTAATCTTCTCGACTTCTTCATCGACGATAAATTCGTCATATTTTGTTGCACTAGATGATATAATGGTGGACTTAAATCGGTATGTAAAGTTCAGTTGATTCCTTTTGAATGCTAGTGCATTTGGTGAGGAATAACAATTCGTTTTATGAGCATTTTTGTGTAGAGTAGTCAGTGAAGTAGTTGAAGTCGTGGTGGCCATCAGTATCTTGTTTACATTGAGGCTACCTTACTTTGGTTCAGGCAGAGAAACGGAATGCAGGGCAATCAAGTTGATTTTGGTGGTGTAAAGATAAGATTGATATGCAATAACCATAACCTTACAATTCAAAATATCTCAAAGGAAAGCTCCAAATGAAGTACTTTCAGATTTTTATTTGCTCTTGTCTAATGCTTCCGTGTTTATTTCGAAGTTGAATGTTTTTGTGGTGAGGGAAGGCTTAACGGTTTTAGGCATTGTAGAGCTTTATTGGTTTTCTTTTTTCTCAAACGAATATCCAACTCCAAGATTCAGGGTCTGGTTACACCAACCCCACAGCATCTTGAGCAAATCCCACTTATTATTGAACAAATATTTCAATCAGGCGCTAAACTTAAAAGGGTTATAAGCTTCTTCCTCTCAACCAACAAGAGTTGGCAAAAGTGACTGAAAACTAGAGTCAAGAGTTCCAAAAATGATTGCAAGTGTAGCAATCTTCGGTTTCACTGGAATACAATGTGTAAAGCCCAAGATGTTAAGCTTGGGCCTAAAATCTATAAAGCTACAATCTAAAAGTACAAAGAACACCATTTGCACAAACCCTTTATATGTACAAGATTGAGGGCACGCGCGATGCGCGTGTAAAAATATAAAAATCGGTAGCTAATCGTAATCATCGGCAGAGATGAAAATATTAAAACCAAACTCGTTTTTTTGGTATACCTCTAATGCACCTTAAAACACTTAACAATACAGATGTGATGTGAAGGATGCCTAGGACAGTAGGACGGTCACATGGTTGATGGACAGTAGGACGGTCACATGGTTGATGGGTATTACGGTACTTTCCACTTATTTTTTGTTTTCTCCACAAAATCCCTAAATCCAACACCTTGCTTACCCAACAGCCTCATTTCTACTCTCCTTCGCTTCCATGGCCGCACCACCACATGAACTACTTTTCTCTCATTTACTCTTAGACCCACTCTCTGCCACCACCATTTTCATCTATTAGTCTCAAGTTACTACCAAACCTTAAACTGATTTCAGCTTACCGTTATCCTTCATCGGCCGTTTCGGCATGTAATTTATGATTTCATTTCTGGAATTATAGACTTAATTTCAATTCTTGTTTGATTGGATTGCATTTGAGTTAAGATTGGTGAAAACTTGATCTGATTCAATCTCTTTCCATTTTCAGCTTTATAGTCACCATTTTACCCCTGGATAATATTGTTACGTATAATTCTAAATCCATAAAGCTAAGGGCAAAATGAGAAAAATAATTTTTTTAGCTTTGCAGTTACAATTTTGCCCTCAAGTAATATTTCCATTTTAGACTGGATCAAATAAAAGTAGGGGCAAAATGGGAACATAAATTTGTAGCTTAAACTAAGGGTAGTTCCCTATATAATAGAATAGAATAACAAGTATAAGATACTTGCACATATAGCTAAGGCCATACTAGCCATTCCTGTGTCTTCTGTTGCCTCTGAATCTGCTTTTAGCACAGGAAAGCGAGTGTTAAGTCCTTGTAGAAGCTCTTTATCTACAAGGACAGTTGAGGCATTGCTTTGCACACAAAGCTGGCTAAGGAAGCCAATACAACTTGATCTTCTATGTGACTACATACCAGATGACAATATTGAAGTTGAAGAAGGTAACATAATGCCATTCTATTCATTCCAATCTTTTTCCTTGTTACTTTTTTTTAGTAATAGACTAATAGTTACTAACTGGCTAACTGCTATTACTTTTTTTTGCAGCGTTACTTGGTCCTATCAACAATAATGCCACCACCAGTGCTGCTGCCATGGAATAGATTTTCAAGACTTTGTATTTGCCACCAGTGCTACTTGTTACTTTTACGATCAGTGCTACTTGTTACTTTTGCGGCTTTGCCACCAGTAAGACTATTGTTTGTGTGTGTGTGTCAGTCAGTCTTTTGCTACTTGTTACTTTTCCATATTTTAAAGATTTCAGTCTTAACAGAAAAAAATTTGTCTGCAAAACTGACAGGAAGTACCGACTGGTACCGGAACCGTGCCTGGTACCGTACGTGTACCGAATGGTACCGGAACCGAGGTATAAGGTACAGGTACCGGTCCAAAATTTTGGAACCGAGTCTAGGGAGGTACAGGTACTTGGCCTCGGCAAGAACCGAGCCGAATCGTACCGTGTGCACCCTTAGAATAGATTAAGTATTGGTCAAGTCTTTCCATCTTGACTATTTCTTGACTTTGTTAGTTAAGGGACATCTGTCCTTTTCTTTCATTTATATATTCCTGTAGAAACGTTTTATCACTTTCTGAAAGAATTTAATAAAAATATATTTCTCTCTCAAAGCTTTTTCTCATGGTATCAGTGAGGACCAATCCTCAACCCTAATTCTTTCAGCTTTTTCAATCGATTTGTGTTCTTCATCTTTTTCATCATCTAAAATTCTAATCTTCTATTTGATATCAGATTTCAATATCTTCATCCTCTTTTTTCAATATCAATTTGGTTTCTTGACTGGATCTGGTTTTTCAAACTTTTCTTCAACTTTCAAGATTTTTCTTAATGTACTACTAGAAGAATGATGAATCAACAACAATTTAATTCTTCTCAACAAGATTTTCATAATCCATAGTCTTTCAACGAAAATGGTGCAAGTTCTTCCGCTACGAACTCCACCATAACAACATTTTCTTCACATTTTATTAATATTTCAAATTTTGCTTCGCTAAAATTGGATTCAACCAGCTACTTATTATGGCGTGATCAATTTAAGTCCATTCTCATATCTACTAATCTTTATGGATATGTTGATAATGAACATCAAAAACTGTCATCTAAGATTATCACTGATGGAGTTATTGTTCTAAATCCGAGATATATCTATTGGAGAAAGTTGGATCGCTTTGTTGTTAGATTTTCAAAGCTACGTTTACATCAACAATATCAGGTGACATTCTTGGCTTATCTACTGCTAGAGAAATCTGGTTATTTCTTGAAACTAGTTTCAGAACTCAGTTTGTGGCTAGAAAAAACATGTTACGAATTCAATTACACAATGATAGGAAGGGTAATCTTTTTATTCTTGTTTATCTCTATAATTTCAAAATAATTGTAGATTCTTTAGATGCAATTAGATAGAAAGTTAGTGAATCTGATCTCAAAATGCACATTTTCAATGGATTGGGAAGGGATTTCTGCACAAAATCGTGAAACTCCTTTTACTTTTGCCAAAATAAAAGTAAGATTGCTAAATCATGGCAGTGGCTCATTGATTAAGATCAAGATTCTTCTGTGATTTTTGATCCTCATAATCCTGCTGCATTTTATGGACGTGCTGGTAATTTTGGATCTGGTTATGGATATTCAAGCAACAATTTTCATAATAATAGGAATAATAAGTCTAAACATAAGAGTGGTCATCCTTTCAAGCATAGTCATCATCAAGTAGGTTCTTCCTCTGGTACAAATGGAAATGGTGGTATAAGTGGATATGGTGGTTCATCTACTTTTAGAAGGTCTCAAAATGATTTTTCACAAGTTTCAAATGCCAGTTTTTTTTCGAAAAATTGGTCATTATACAAGTAGGTGTTTCTTCAGGTTTCTCCCTCTCAATAACAACACTAACAATACTTCTTCTCCTACATCAAGTGGCAATTTTGTTGATGTTCAAAAAAGCCTTCTCAAGCCTAACTTTTGTTGATACTTCTTTTCTAGTTGCTTGGTCAATACACTGGTTATTTGATCATGGTGCTTTTGCACATATGACTGGAGATTCTTCATAAGAAATTATCTATATCTCTTACTGGAAGTTCACATTTACAAACTCCAAATACTAGTTTTTGGCTCAACAATGTTCTACTTGTACCTGACATCAAACAAAGCTTATTATTTGTTGATATATTTACTAGAAATAATAATTGTTACTTTAGGTTTGATCCATTTGGTTATGAAATAAGAGATTTCAATACTAATAACTTGATAGCTCAGAGTAATATGGTCAACAATTTGTATCCCATTTCCCATCTTCCTTGTACTTCTTCACCTTTGCAATAGTCTTTTGTCACTTCTTTAACTACATCTTGTAACATTTAGCACAAAGTTAGGCCATCCCTCTCATGAAATAGTACAACATCATCATTCTCATAAGCATATTATTTTAAATCCAACAAAGCCTTCTTCTTTGTGCCATCTCTGTCAGTTAGCTAAAAGTAAGAGATTGCCATTTCAGTTGTCTGATGCAATTTCTTCACCACTAATTCGTTGTGATATGTGGGGTCCTGCTCCAATTCTGTCTTTAGCAGGATAGATGCATTATATTGTGCTTGTTGATGATTTTGGCAGATTTTATTGGATTTTTCCAATATTGCTAAAAGCTGACGCTCTTCAGTGTTTTCAACGTTTCAAAGCTTTAACTTAAAACTTATTTTATACAAAAATAGTTTTTTTTCAAACTGATGGTGCAAGTGAACTTGTAAAAGGTCTTTTTAAAGTGTCTCTTGAAAAAAATAGTATCCTCAGTCATTTTAAAGTGTCTCTTGAAACAAATGGTATCATCACTAGAGTTTTTTGTCCCCAAACTCCTTAGCAGAATGGTCGAGTTGAGTGAATGCGTAGACATATCACTGAAATAGGCAATACATTGTTGTTCAATTTTAGTTTCCCAAAATAATGCTGGTTTGAAGCCTTTGTTACATCCACTTATATCTCATAAATAGAACACCCACTCCTCTTTTAAATATAAATCTCCATATGCAGTTTTATTCAACCGATCTTTTCTTGAAGTCTTTGGTTCAATTTGTTATCCATTTCTAGGTCATTCCAAACTTAACAAACTATCTCCTAAGTATGTTAAGTATGTTTGTGGGTTATAGTACTTTGCATGAAGGTTACAAATATTATAGTCTAGTTTCAAAGAAAATGCATATATCTATAAATGTGGTTTTTGATGAGAATACTTATTTTATAGTTATTCTGACAATTCAACTCCATTTGGTATTTTATGTTCTAAATTCTGAAGTACAATGTGTTTCTGATCAAATTCCCACAGTACCATTATTATTAGACCAAAAAGAGGAATCTCTAAGCCTAAAGTTTTTTCAGATCATATCTCTCATAGTTCAAATTATTTCTTATTCAGCAAAGCATCCACTTTCTTCTTCTTTTATTTCTTCTTTGGATACAACATTTGAGCCAAAATATTTTAAAACTGCACTTAAGGATCCTAAATGGGTAGTTTCAATGCAACAAGAACATGATGCTTTAATTGAAAATGGTATTTGGGACTATGTCAAACCTGAACATCATATGGACATCTTAGGTTGTAAATGGGTTTATATGATCAAACTAAAATCAGATGGTTCAGTGGATAGGTAAAAGTCTACGCTAGTAGCTAAAGGTTTTGATCAGCAATATGGTGTGGACTTTGCTGAAATCTTTAGCCTTGTAGTAAAGACTATTATTGTGAGAGTTGTATTTTATTTGGTTGTCAACAAAAAATGGAAAATTAGACAAATGGATATGTCCAATGCCTTTTTGCATGGATTTCTTCATGAAAATGTTTATATGTGTCAACCTTCTGGGTTCATCAATCTAGAATTTCCTAATTATATTTATTATTTGAATAAGAGTCTTTATGGATTGAAACAAGCCCCAGGGAGTTGGTTTGATAGATTCAGGGCATTTTTGCTTTCATATGATATTGTCAGATCTAAATGTGTCTATTCTATGTTTACACTCATTGCTTCTGACATGCTGGTTCTTCTATTATACGTTGATAACATTATTCTTACTAGTTCTGATGATTCAATGACTGCTTTAGTTCAACCATCGGGTACTAAATTTACTATGACAGAATTAAAATACTTACATTAATTTCTAGGTTTTGAGGCGGTTAGGACTTCTGATTCTTTACACTTATCTCAGAAAAAGTATACTCTAGAGTTGCTCTCTAAGCCTAATATGCTTGACTGTAATCCCTGTGACACTTCAGTAGTTAAGGCTTTTATAGCATCAATTGAGGATGGTGTTTTACTTAACAACGCAAAGGATTATAAGACTTTAATGGGTAGTCTCGAATATCTAACTTTAACTAGGCTTGACACATGTTTTAGAGTTAGCTATGTCTCTTAGTTTATGCACTGTCCAACAGATGTGCATTTTAATCTTGTAAAAAGAATATTAAGTTATCTCAGGCATTATTGGAACTGGTATTACATTAATAAAAATTGATATTCATACTCTTAAAGCATTCACTGACTCTGACTAGACTGAAGCCCTGACACCAGAAGATTTATTTCAGGTTATGCTATTTTCTAGGAGATTCTATGGTTTATTGGTCTTCCAAGAAGCAGCCAACTGTTACCAGATCATCTGCTGAAGCACGATACTAATGTTTATCTATTGCTTCTTCTGAACTCCATTAGCTTTCTTATTTTCCTATGGAATTACATATTGGTATCGATTCTCCAATTATTTTATTTTGTGATAATACTAGTGCCATTTGTTTAACTTGTAACCCAATTTTTCATGCTAGAAACAAGCTTGTAGAAGTTGATTTTCATGTGGTTAGACAGCTGGTTGCTAGTGGCCTTCTGCAGGTGGTTCATGTTAATTTCCATCTCAGTTGGCTGCTCTTTTTTCAAAGGAACTCTGTTATCCTACACTCTCTCCTCTACTACATCAACTTTTGAGGTCTTCTCCTGCTCATGAGGACTCTACATCACCTCTAACTCTTCTTGTTGATCTTTCTTTAGCTTTCTTCTTTGTTTTCCTGCGAGAGTGGGATTTTTAGTTTTTTATTTGTTTCAAGCTGATATTTGCTCTCTAATAGCTCTTATCAGCTTGAGGGAGTGTATTAAGTATAGACCAAGTCTTTCTTTTTTACTATTTCTTGACTTTGTTAGCTACAGGAGTATGTCCTTTTATTTCATTTATATATTGTCTGTAACAGTATTCAATAATAACATTTTATCAATTTCAGAAACAGTTAAAAAAAATATATTTTTCTATCAAAGGTTTTCTCAATATTTTCATCCAATGTAAATAACTAGTGGTGTATCTGTATACTTTTTACCCATCTATCTTTTAGTTTATGTACCTAGCCTTCCTCCAAAAATCGAAATTTTACTCTTGATTTTAAAAGTTATACAACCCGATTGAGACAGTTCTTCAAGCATGAAAAACATCATACACAGTCATCTACGTTATAATAATAAATCTACCCGATTAGAAATATTATTCACATATTAAGAGCACCGTACTTAATCGGCTAGGTTAGGATTATAAATCGTGGCGGTTGTATTCTTCGTATTTGAAGAATACCATCCACAATTGGCTAGGTAATTACAGAATAAACCTGGCCAACTTTGTATGATGTTTTTTATATATGAAGGGGAGGAAAAGGAGAGGAGTGGGAAGCACCGTAATTTTAGGAAAATTTGTAAACCTGTTTTTGATCGATTTTATTTTCAACTTTGATCTTTTGATGATGCTTTCTCGTCATCTATGATTATAGTTTGGTTTAATTCTTTATCCTTCTTAATTTCTATGTCTTAGATTTGCTTGTCGAAGAAATCTAAGTTTTCTTTTTAGTTGAGATATCATTGTCGAAATCAGACTATTTTTATTTATTTACAAATCTTTGTTGATGATAACTTGCTAATGGATTTCTAATTCTGTTTGGCAGGACTCTTTGTTGATACTTGTGTAATCTCCAGTCGTGGAAACCATTTATGGTGAAATCTCCAAATTTTAAAGTTGAGTTATAGCAGTGATGCCTGCTTTCAAATAAGTCGTATTATAGCCCTTATATCATTGTGTTCCAGAAGGTCGTTTTGGGATTCATATCTTCGTCAGATCTAATTTTACTTTCTGAGACTTCATTATAGTTTGATCATGCTGATTAAACTTCATCATATCTATCACTCTCAATGGGTTGGAAAAGTCAAAAACCTAGTCATCTGCCATCTTTTCAGTTACCGTAACAAGGAAACTTTCCCTCTCTGCAAAATTCAAAAGGTTTTCAAACTTAATATCCCGTATTTTAAGTTTCATAGTTATTCGTTCAATTATTTTAGGAAACAAATATATCATGTTTATCTTCATCCCTCCTATAAACCAATAATATATCCTCCTTTATCTCTAAAGCCTACAAATATAAATCCTTGTTTATTTCTGAGTTTTGGTCTAGAGAACCTTATGAGTTACGTAGGAAAAACCAGCGAAGAAGGGATGGAGAACTTATCTCAGAGTATGCAATCTGCAAGTATCGGCACCAACTCTTCAAGAGTTCTTAGAAGAACCATAACTTCAGCTCAGGTTGTGAAAGATGCAGCTGATGAATGAAGTTTTAGCTTACTGGGTAGACTTATCTCTAAAGACCCTCAGAACCATGAGAAAGTTAAGGATGAAGTGAATCTTAGATGGAGGTGTTACAGGAGGTTTCAGATTATTTCTAAGGGAGTTAATCTTTTTGTGTTCAGATTTGAAAGGAAACAAGCTTATGGCGATATTCTTATCAATGCGCCATGGTCTATGTTAGGATATCTCATGTGTCTGCAGGAATATAAATCCAACATTCCTCTTGAAGATCATAAATTCATAAGTAAAATTTGGTGTGTTCAACTTCGAAATCTTAAACAAATTATTTTAAATGAAAAACTTGCGAATGATATTTGTTTGGATATTGGAAAGAAAGTTACTCTGATCGGAAGAAAGAAAATCCCAAGCGGACATGTCACCAGTACTGTTTTTGTTGAAGTTAGTCTGAAGGAACCATTAAGGAGAGGTGGATGGTCGTATACACCAACTGGTGATAAAGTTTGGGTGATTTATCATTTTGAAAGGCAACCATATGAAATATGTAAAGAGTGTTGGGTGGTGGATCACGTTGAGGAGAATTGTAAAAGGTTAGATCAAGAACACAGGGTGAAAGCAATGATTGAGTCAGAATTCGCTGAATATAGTCTGACTGAGGAAGGCAAAAAAAATCTGGCAGCCTATATCCTAGATAAGGATGTGAATAGTAATATGGACACTACAGAAGGCACTTCATCATCTGTGACTATAATCCAGAAATTGAAATTCACGATGAAGGAGAAGCAAGGAAAAAAAAAAAGAACCAGAGAAGCCGATCAATCTTTGTCTGAATCTAATCCCAACCCAAATCACTTCACCCACAACAACCCAATATTTCATACTGACAATTCGATGATGGAAGAAACCGGAGCTGATGATAACAGATCTGCCATGGATCTTCATATGGATTATCAACACAATGATGGGGCTATGAAAGCAAATGATAATCAAATTGGAGGATTCGTTACACAGAATCAACAAAGGGGACCAACCAATTACTAGGTTCATTTCTTAACCCTAATTATTTTTCCGAATTTAAATTTTAGGGTTTTTGTTTTATATCTGAATTTAATTTCACTCTCATTCAGAGAATTGCTTTTGTTGTTTTATTTTGGTCTTATTATAGGTGATTCTTCTTGTTTTATAAAGCATCTGTTTTTGCTCTGTGCTAGGATAGTGTTTAGTCTAATTTCAAATATGAGGTTTATCTCTTGGAATGTGCAAGGATATGGCAACAAAGACACTAGAAATCACTTAAAAAATTTAGTGCACACTAATGATCCTGATGTCATATTTTTATCTGAAACCAAAACTGGTTTAAAAATATGTCTTGTTTCATCAAGCCTTTAAAATATCATAACTTTTTCATTGTTAATCCTATAGGATTGTCTGGTGGTCTTTGTCTTCTTTGGAAAGATGAACTGAATCTGGAAATAATCAGTTCTCAATTCAATGTCAAAAATTGTGTTTTCCAATTTGATGGCAGGTCTAAGGTTGCTTTCTCCTGTATGTATGGTGCTCTAAGTAATGGAAATAGGGATGCCCAATGGGATTTTATTAGACAAATTAGACATTCTATATCATATCCTTGGATCCTCCTAGGTGATATGAATTTCATATTAAGCAATGAAGAAAAATCAGGTGGTCATCCACATACTCAAGATGTTTTGGATATTGCTAGAGACTTTGTTAATAGTCTAGGATTTCAGGATTTTAGTTATTCTGGTAATATCTATACTTGGAAAAATAGGAGGCATGGCTCTGAACTTATTCAAGAAAGGCTTGATAGATTTCTAGGAGATGATTATTGGTTTAGATTATTTCCTGATTCTCGTGTTTACCATCTAGCCCCTATTGCCAGTGATCATAGCCCCATAATCCTTGTTAGTTCTAGAAGTTCTAACTCTGTTAAGAGACCTAACAAATTTAACAAATGCTGGCTAAGAGATCTTTCTTTCAAAGATGTAGTCTCTAATAATTGGAAATCTAAAAGTAATGGCTCTGATGCTTTTAAACGTAAGATATCTCTCAAGCAAGTTAGGTATGCCTTAAGAGACTGGAACTATAATACTTTTGGCAATATTCAATCAAATCTTAATGACATTAGAGGGCAAATTGAATCCTTGCATTTTCAGGGTATTGTAGACACTAGTAATCACAATTTGTCCGATCTGCTTAAACAACTGAATTATTGGCAGAACATTGAGGAAGACTATTTGAAACAAAGGGCTAAAGATGATATGATCAAATTTGATGATAGAAACACTAGGTACTTTCATACTAAAGCAAACTTTAGGAGAAAGAAGACTCATATAGAATCTCTTAAGGATTCTACTGGTGTTTGGTTAACTGATAGATATGAGATTTCTACTAATCTTAGAAACCACTTCTCTTCCATCAGTAAAACTAGTAATCCTTGTACTGACCCTAATCTATTTGATTGTGTTAATACTTGTGTTACTGATGATGATAATGTTTGGCTTATGAGTTTACATTCTAGTGAGGAAATTAAGCAGGTTGTCTTTAGCATGAAACCTTGGACTTCTCCGGGGCCTGATGGGTTTCCTCCATGGTTTTATCAAAGTATGTGGGATATAGTTGGTGAAAATACAGTTAAGATGGTTCACTTCTTCTTTCAAGGTAAGTATATCTTAAAAGAGAACAATCATAACTTTATTTCACTTATTCCTAAAGTGGATTGTCCTAATATTACTAGTGATTTTAGACCTATTAACCTGTGTAATACTTCCTATAAGATAATATCTAAAATCCTTATTAATAGGCTAAAACCTCTGCTAGGCAAGATCATTTCCCCCTATCAAGCTGCCTTTGTGCAAGGCAGACTCATGACTGATAACATAGTTATTGCTCATGAGCTTATTGACACTATGAAGAAACATAAATATAAGAATGGGCTCATGGCTCTGAAATTAGACATGTCCAAGGCTTTTGATAGGATTGAGTGGTCCTTCTTACATGATTGTTTAAAATCCCTAGGATTTTGTGAAGAATGGTGTCACTTAATAAACCAATGTGTGTCTACTGTTTTTTCCTCAGTTATGTTAAATGGTGTCCCCAGTGATCAATTCTGGCTTACCAGAGGCCTGAGACAGGGAGATCCCTTGTCTCCATATCTTTTTATACTTTGTATGGATGTTTTATCCAAAATTTTGATGGATGCATGAAGCAAAAAAACTTATAAAAGGCATTAAAGTTAGTCAAAATGCACCTACTGTCTCACATCTTTTTTTTGCAGATGACTGTTTAATCTTTACTAAAGCCAATCCTAAAGAATTAAGAGTTCCGAACTCTATTTTAGATAATTTTAGTAAGGCCTCTGGCCAAGCTATAAATTTTGACAAATCTGCAATGGCCTTTAGTAAGAAAACTGAGAATCAGGCGAAACATGTTATTACTCAAATTCTAAACATTAAGAATATGGCTCTGCAAGATAAGTACTTAGGAGTTCCCCTTCTGGTATAACATAACAAAAGTGAATCTTTTTCAGGCATGATGTCTAAGTTTGGTGGTAGACTTTCCTTGTGGAAATCTAGTCATTTTAATCAACCAGGAAGAACTATTCTTTCTCAAACTGTCCTGGGATTTATAGCTACACACCAAATGGCAGTTTTTCCCATGCCTAAGAAGATTACTGATAAAATTGATAGTATTAAAAAAAAAAAATCTGGCATAAGGATAACAATGGTAGGAAATGGTACCCAAAATCTTGGAGCATAGTTACCATTCCCAAGGATAAAGGTGGTCTTAATATTAGGAGATCTGCAGAATTTAATATGGCCTTGTTAGGTAAATTAGCTTGGAGACTAATTACAGAACATGATGCTCTGTGGGTTCAAATAATGGCCCATAAATATTTTCCTGATTCTAACCCTTTATCTGACAGTCTTAGTAGTCAGGGTTCATGGATCTGGAGAGGCATTTTTCAAGGTTTAGAGTTTGTTAAGCAGAATTATTGTTGGGAAATTGCTGATGGTAAAGATATTAATGTGTGGAAAGATGTTTGGGATCCTACTTTAGGTAAAAAAAAGTACCTTCTGATATGTATTCTATAAATATTTCTAGAGTCTCTCAACTTATTGATGATAACACTAAAAACTGGAATCACAATATGTTAAAAGCTCTATTTCCCAATGATATAGTTGATCAGATTCTTCAGTTAAGAATTCCCTTGATTGGTAAAGATCAAGCAGGACTCTTTAAGTCAGCAGAATCTTAATATTCCAAACTTTCCTTGGAACAAGTTATGGAAAGTTCAACTGCCTCCAAAAATTCTTCATCTTATATGGAGAATTATTCCCAACTGTGTTGCCACTAGAGATGAACTTCACAAGGTTGTAAGTAATATTGAATCTACTTGTCCTCTGTGTAAACAATATGATGAATCTTGTCAGCATCTGTTCATTGATTGTCCTGTCACTAACAGATTATGGTTTGATCTTGACCATACCTTAATAGGTAATAATTTTAATCTTAATATTTGTGACTGGTTGACTACTTTGTTCAATGCTAATAATTTCTGGACTCAAGCTATGCAGGTAAGAGTTAGATTCATCTGTTGTGTCCTTTGGTGGGTATGGAAGTATAGATGTGATGTTGTTTTTGATAACAAACAACTCAATCCTTCTGAGTTTTTAACATCGGTTAAGGAATTCATTTGTGATTGTGAATGTGCTATAAAACCAATTTATGTGAATAGACCTGTTACTAGGAATATTTATTCGGAATTCCCTGCTAAAGATTATCTGAAACTAAATTTTGATGCTTCATTTATTTCACACAAACAACCTATGGGATATGGACTTATATTACGTTCTGATGCAGGTTCCTTATATGGAGCAAAAGGCGGGAAAGCAAGGGCAGTAGACGAGGAGCAAGCTGAAACTGTGGCGGCTCTAGAAGCACAAAAGTGGGCTAAAGAAAAAAAACATCCAATTTTTGGAAATTGAAAATGACTGTAGTAATGTAGTGAATGCCATTAATGGTAATTTAGGCTCAATAAGGTGGACAACAAATAGTGTTGTTCAGGAATGCATTTCTATTATGAAAAACTTTGAATTTTGGCTTTGTAAACATGCTAAGAGAGAAGCTAATGAAGTAGCGGATATTCTAGCAAAAAAATCTAGGTCACTTAGTGACAGTTGCTGTTATGACAATCCTCCATCGTTTCTTCTTGGGACACTGGAAAAGGATAAATCAACTGTAACAGTTTAAGTCTTTTAATAAATGATTCATTTTCTATCAATTTTTTTTTTTTATATATGAAGAATACATGATAGTCGAATTGGTAATTTTCATCGACCTAGCTAATTGTGGATTTGTTTTTACATATATAAGTTTAACGATTCTATCTTATTTAATTAATCAAATAATCAAAATAAAGACACGGGGGTTTTGAGGAACTTTATAACTAGCATGAGAGATGGACCAACTTGTTTTTGGAGAATTGGAATGTCGGAATCAGTCATAGAACCATCGTTTTCTTTTTCTTCTTGATTTCACCAGGTATCGCGGTAATTCCCTTTACTTATAACTATGCACAAGTTTGGGATTATTTACATGCTTTGTTGTTTGTTTACATCAGGTAATCATAATCACATATAAAAGAATTGACAATGGGTTGGTTTTTGAATAGGTGAATTATCGACGATGATTTAGTCTGAGAAAATAAGAGAGAAGAAGAGTTGATAGAGTTCATATAGTAGAAAAAGAAGTGAACTAAAAAAGAATTAAGTTCTTTCTAAAATTAGGTTTATATAAGAGTTTCTGAAAGAAGAACGCTGTTTTGGGGACTAGCCCAAAACAGTGGGGGACTACTCTTAAAGTTTTGAGGTGGATATTTGAAGTATTTTTGGGTCACCCCTTATCTAATATTTTTTTAATACCAAATTTACCCTTGGTAATTAAATTAGTTAGATTAGTTAGTGTTAGTGTAATGATTAATTAGTGATTAGTTAGTGATTAGTGAGTTATTAATAGGATAGTTTTGTTAGAATGAGATGAAGAAGAAGGAGAAGAAGAAGAAGAAAAGATGAAGAAAAATAGGGAAGAAGAACCCAAAAAAATTTATTTTGAGTTTAGTAAATATGATATGAGTGATTCATGTGATGATACCTCCTCCTCAGAATCAGAACCTCCTTCATCTCCTAAACTATTTGTCAACACTTCTAACGATCCGGGTATGAGTTATTTCTTAGAGGATGAATGCTTTTTTCCCCAAACTCAAGCTAACGACCCAAATGATGAATTTTATCAGCCACAACCAGAATATGAAGTTATGGTTACTCAGGTATGTCTCAAAATTAGTTAATGTAGCTTGAATTGTGGAAAAAATAGGCCAAATCGAAAATTTCAGGACGAAATTTCGGCTAGGTGATAGTAGTTAGGTTAGCAATTCTCCCAAAAAGTTAGCCGAACTCTCCTATATGTGCAGTTCGGTTACTCATTTCAGCATACGCAGGTAACCGAACTCTGTTTTAATGGAGTTTTTTAAGAGTTCGGTTATCTTTTTCCAGAAAATGTTGCCGAACTAATTTTATAGAGAATACAGTTAATGGTTCGGTTGAGTCGAGTTTAGTCCCTTTATTACCGAACTATATGTTCGGCAAACTCGCAAATCACCTTCATTGATTAGATAACCGAACTCTATAGTTCGGTTTAGTCGATTGTATTAATTATGTTGCCGAACTATAGTTTTGAAATATCCAAAGAACAAGTTCGGCAAGATCGCAAATGTTTTTTCATAACCGAACTTTTTGTTCGGCAGGATCGCATATTATGTTTACATTTCCGAAAATATAAGTATTTCTTATTTTTAGTTGGTATTGACGTTGTGCTATTACTCGTAGGTTGCATCTGATCCAATAGAACCAATGGAAAATCAACCTACCCCTGTTGATATTTTGTACGATGACACGTCCCATCACTACATGAATGACTTGGTATTCAAAAGTCCTTTAGAGGCAAAGAGTTGGGCTACACAACATGCACTAAAAGACATGTGCGTATTAGTATTGAATGGGAGAGAGACCAAAACCCGCTTTGAAATGGTTTGTGAGAGAAGCGGTGATCCCGATAAAAGCCACAAGAGGAAGGGTTATGTTTATAAAGGAAAGACAAATAGGAAGAACAAAACTTTCTCAAAGAAGATTAAATGCCCATTCAAGCTTGCATTTAATTACAACAAAGAATTGGGTGGATGGGTTCTCTACAAGGTTATGGAAGGTTGTCATAACCACCCTCGTCCGGAGCATCTTGAAGGACATTTCATGGCGGCCAAGCTAACTCCTGAAGAGATGGACAAGGTAGCTAAAATGAGGAAAATGGATCTTTCACCGATTCAAATGCTCCAAATACTAAAGGAGGATAACAAGGATAACCACTCATCTTTGTCCACCATTTATAATGCAATAGTGACAATTAGAAAGAAGGGATGGAGAGATAGACAAGTGATGCAACAATTGTTTTTTTTGGCCAAAGAGAAAGACTACGCGGTTCAAAAGGATGTGGATTCGGACGGAGAGATAACACAACTCTTCATTGCGCATCCAACGAGTGTTCAATTGGCTCAATGCTTTCATGAAGTTCTCATAATGGATTGTACTTATCCCATAACATTTTTGTTTCTTCTCCACAAATAGGCATCTCCTTCTGACCTCTCTTAGCCTCCCTCTCCTTTGCCTTCCCCTTCGCCTTATCAGTTTTAGCTTGTTGTTCTCTATTTATCACAAAAGGATGACTAATTTCTTGATAAACCCCGTATAATCTTCATCACATGCATTTACATCTCCACCACAAGGTACACAATCACCTAAAGGTAAGTAGTAGTTACGAAGTGCATTCCAATGTCCTACCGTAGGAGTTGGTTCATGTTTTGGAACAAAATATTTCTCGGTGTTCTTTGTTCCTTGAACCACCAAATTGAAATTTTCATTCTCCACGTCGGGATCCATTTGGACACAACAAAGTTGTCTTAGTATTCTCCTTGGATTATATATTGCGTAGCCATTAGGATACCAAATTGGTCCATAGTATGCCGAGACGGTAGAGAAACCATTCATATCTTCTTCATCTACAGGGACATCATCGGGTACGGCGTATGGGTGAAATACCACATCGTTCACCGTAAGTTTATCCAATTTCTCCCTCAACGAAGTCAACTGCTCTTCTTTAGACTTCTTTTGTGCGTCCAAAAACAACCATTTTCCCGCTGTAGGTTCGTCATAGGGATAAGCTGTCTTTTCCCTAGCCAATCCCAATGAAGGGAAGTGGTCATAAATCCAAACCTATGCGAAAATATTAACCACATACATGAAAATTTATTTGAAAGCAGAAAATTTTGGGGAATAATTTGCTAACTAACAATGTAGAAAGTTACCTGAATAAGAGTTAAGTAACCTCCAATTTGATTTGTCTTAATCCTCGACCCTTTGCTCATCTCTCCTAGAACAAAAGCAAGCACCCCAGTGGCCCAAGAGTATTGGTTAATCTCATCGAGATTCTCCAAAAGCTGTAGATAATGTGCATCCACCCTATTTCCAGAAGTGTCTGGGAAAATGACGGTTCCTAGCTGATATAACCAATAAGCGGTGACATGATGCCTAAGGGTCTCCTGGTCCATCACCAGCTTTCCTTTCTCCACCTTCTTTCTTGTCCCTCCAAAGGCTTCCTTCAACTTTACCAACTTGAATTTCTTCAACCTCTTCTTAAAGGCTCCATTTGTTTCTCTTGGATTATACTCATCGCCACGTTTAGGGGACCTCACAGAACGTCTAAACTCACATTGAGCCTTTCTTGCATCCCATCCTAGACATTTTAGAGCCAATTCTTCAAGAGCTTCATAATGCATCGAGGGGTTGTAGCCTTCTCGAAGACATTTACCTTCCACTGGTAAGCCGGTTATTCTCGAGCAATCGTCGGGAGTAATTCCCATCTCGCCAAATGGAAGATGAATTGTATATGTCTCTGGATAGTACCTCTCGAGAAATGCGGATACGGCAACAACGTCAAAATCCGCATGTGCATCCTCTATAGCTCTCCATAAAACACACTCTTTCACCTTTGATTGAAAATCGTCACACTCCAAAGATAGATCCCATTTGGACGCCTTTTGACGCCGAATAAGACGTACTGCATCATTATGATCCTACGAAAAAAACATAACATTATTAATACTTGACAAAACATGTCCCAAAAAAAAAACATTTTGTTAGGTAAAAATGAACTTAAAGAATACCTTTGTCGCATAGATCTTCGCATCCCATGAGTGTTTGTAGCCAAACAAGGTGGCCCCTCCATCATTTGGAGTACCATAAGTTGGGTTCACTGGTGGCAAACACAAATTATCAGGGGGAATGTGTGAGTATCTATCACAAGGCGGCTTCGGCTTCTTTTTCTCTTTAACAGGAACAATTTCTTGCTCTTCTTGCTCTTCCTCCTCTTCTTCCTCTTCCTCCTCTTCATCCTCTCCCTCCTCCTCTTCCTCTCCCTCTTCTTCATCATCCTTCTCTTCCTCTTGTCCTTCTCCTTCTTTTCCCTGTCCTTGTTCTTCTTCCTCTACATTCTCAACATGTTCTCTTTGTTGTTCAACCTCTTCATTTCCTTGCTCTTCATTTCCTTGCTCTTCTTCATCATCATTCTCTTCTTCAATAACATTATCAATTGTATTCTCCATCACCTCCTGATTGACTTCCTGTAATGATCCCTCTCCATGTTTTGCATTTTTGGTACCACGGTTTCGGAAATCCAGATGTATCCTACCGCGAGGTGTTGGAGTTCTCAAATCTTCGTCTACGTGGGGATTAGATTTTTTCCCTTTGTTCCTAATGAATGAAAACCACATTATTACCTAAACAGAATATTGTCTTATCAAATAAAGATGAACATGGGATTACATCAAACACACAATGTTAACATGCTAAAGTTCGGTTATCTGGTATAAGTTGAGAGGTAACCGAACTACAAGTTTGTATGTGACAGATCAAAGTTCGGTTACCACATAGAAAGTGCGACGTAACCGAACTATATTTTATCAAAGTTCGGTTACCTATATAAATTTATCGAGGTAACCGAACTCATATTTTTCATATACAGAAGGAGTTCGGTTACGTTATTTTTTTGCGAGCTTACCGAACTTCATAGTTCAGTTACCTTAAAATTACTAATTGGCCGAACTGTTCTTCATATTGAAAGTTCGGTTACCTATATAAATTTATCGACTAAACCGAACTCAAATTTTTCATATAAAGAAGGAGTTCGGTTACGTATTTTTTTTTGCGAGCTTACCGAACTTCATAGTTCGGTTACCTTAAAATTACTAATTCGCCGAACTGTTCTTCATATTCAAAGTTCGGTTACCAAATTCTAGGGTTTTAAATTTTTCTCCTAGCCGAAATCTCTACTGTAACTTTCATTTTCAGTGGTTTTTGATGATTTCTTCAACAAAAAACGATTCAAAGGAATGGGTACGAAGGAAATTACCTGCGGATTTTCATTTTGAGGGAATCAGACTCCTTGGTTGATGTTTGATGCTTCAATTCGTCTCCCAACTTTGCTTGAAGTTGTTTATCAACTTCAAATTGATTTGGGAGATTCGCTATGCTAGCCAGACCCGGACTCAATCCTGGAATTCTTGGTGTCTGCTTAGAACACATTGTTTTATAAAATTGATTAATCGACGATGAATTTTTTCAAATCGACGATGTATACGAAGAAGAGGAGAAGAAGAAGAAGAAGAGGAGAAGAAGAAGAAGAAGAGGAGAATAAAAAAAATGTGTTTTAAAACTGATTTTTGGTTTTTATTTAGGGGTTAGATTAGTGGATAGTGGTTAAATTAGTGGGTTATTAGGATTAGTTATAACCTTAATTAGGATAAGGGCAGATTAGTCTTCCCTAATCTTTTAGGACACCCCTTAAAATTTTGGGTGGACATTTGAATAAGAAAGTAGTCCCCCACTGTTTTGGGC
This sequence comes from Papaver atlanticum, assembly GCA_023531105.1. Classification (NCBI taxonomy): domain Eukaryota; kingdom Viridiplantae; phylum Streptophyta; class Magnoliopsida; order Ranunculales; family Papaveraceae; genus Papaver; species Papaver atlanticum. Next base: position 1,387,623 of record JAJJMB010016246.1, read on the forward strand.
TAGTCCCCAAAACATTTGAAAGAAAGGTAGCTTAGTCCTTACTTAGACCCAGAGATATTCTTACCTGATTATCCCAGATAACAATAACCCAAGTAGATTTTTCAGAAAAAAGAAAGAACAAAAAGTCCCCCCAAAATTGCTTTCTTCTAGATTGGGTAGCTATGGGGCATTTGATCTTATGGACTTTTGGTTGGCTGGTTTACTCTTCTTTGGGCTTGTACAACTGCTAAGGAAGGGTGTCAACTATCAAGCACTCAGGGTGCATTGGGGATTCTTGGTGATTCTAGGTCCAATATACAAATGGGAATGTCGTACGACTGGTATGATTCATTTCTATTGCAAGTCTACAACGTCCAACTCCATTGTTTGCCTGTTAGGACTTTCAACTGCAATTTCACACTTTAATCTTGCTCTTGCTGTGAATGTCATATCACGCTTTGGATTTGCTTTACGGTTATATTAGGAGTCCAAATTATGCTTCAACGAAAAATAAAGGTATTAGGAGTCCAAGTGTAATTCCAATAACCACTGATTTTTTGTTCTGTTTCTTTCAATTATTAGGCTATCAGATCGTGTTGATTGTTTAAAAATTATAAATATAATCAAAAGACAATTACATCGAACATTTTTTTTGTCCAAAGGGAGAAAATCAATTAATATTAAGAGGCTTTGAGTTAAAGTTTTGTCGCCCACATACGAAAACATTTTCCCGCTTAGTTGCCTAGTTGTCCGTGGGAAAGAGCGAGGTTCATAGATCATGCGAAAAAAGACGTAGTTAAGCGAGATGTCAAAGTACGATAAAAGCTACAGAATCTCAGAAAAAGCTAGCTTAGTGCTGCTCGATATACAATTTACGCACTCTCGCCGAACTCAACTTTGAAAGATAAAAGATGTTCAAGAATTAAAAAAAAAAAACGCAGAGAAGGAGGAATAGAAACGCAGAGAATCCAATCCCTCTCATCGGTACCTCTGGCGCTATTGGAAGGTGTGGGCAGCAGCCTCCTCAAAATTTTGTTATTGTAGTGGCCGACCAAACATTAGCCAGTGGAGAACACTACCCACAACTTTTACACACCAACCAAACAAATAAACACTCTATACAATCTTCACACGTTCACATCTCTCGGCTATCCTACACTTCTCGTCTCTCTTCTGCTTTTTGGTGGATTCGAATAGACAACACTGACCATCATTTTATCCATTCAAATTTCTTCTTTCTTGTCTTATACTTGCATTTCAGTCTATACCTTGGTAACGAGATCCTTCTCATTTGGAATTTGGATCCATCTTCCTTTTCCCTTTTCTTATAGAGGAGGATCCCATCACATTCTTGTTTTCACACTATCTTATATGTTGGGAAACATTTTCTTAATCAAAATTAAACATTAACGTATTTGAAGCTAATATATTGGGGATATACTCGTCTTACAAAACACTACATACCCACAAAAAATAAGCTCATTCTGAAATACCAAAATTCACCATTTACCAATCTTAATTTTAACGGTTAAAAATTAGTTTACTTTCGACGGTCAATTTTCGAAGTAGTAGATGGTAGAGTTATACGTTTCGGAATGGGCTCATTTTTTATGGTATGCAGATCTTTGTAAGACGAACATAACCCCTAAATATTAGCTTCAAATACGTTACCGTTTAATTTTGATTGAGAAAAATGTTTCCAAACATGTGAGATAGTGTGAAAATAACAATGTGAGGGGATCCTTCCTCTTTCTTATAATCGAAAAGTGTTGTTTTTAAAAGCCACTGTAGAGTAACTAAATTTCGCGGAAGTTATTAATCCGGTGGTCTCAGTGGTGATTGCTAAAGATGGGAGGGTCAACAGGGTGAATACCATTTGAGAGATTCGATGCTCAAAATCGGTTATCATCATTTATTTTTTTATATGGAACGATACCCGCCCTGTAGAATTTGTACCCATTTTTAGCAATCAGTGCAGTTTTTTTTTTTCTTTAATTCTAGATGGTTTTACCAGTAGTTTGGAATATCTATTCATAATAAAAACACACGAGTATATAAGATCCTAAGAGCAGTTTCTAAGGACTCAACTTCATTTTGATCCCACTATGGACTCAACAAACATGAAAAACTTCATTTTGTTGGTTTGTTGAGTGAGATGGAAGAACAGGCGTACGCTTGATGGAAGGACGGGCGATCGTGGCACAATCGCTGGCGTTTTAGCCAAAATCGCCTGTCTTTACTTCACAAGCCAGCGTCTGTACTGAATCCTCCAGTGTTTTTCCCAAAATCGCCAACGGCTAAATCTAGACGACTGAAAACTCTTGTGATCCAACGGCTATAATTTTGAGTTCTATAAATACTCATCATTTCAACTCCAAATTCACACATTCTACACATTCTTCACTCTCAAATCATCTACAAAAATGCCTCCCAGAGTTCATGGTGTTAGATTCACTCAACAAGAGGATTTAGCTATTTGTAGAACCTTTGTTTTTCACACACAAGATGTTGTCGATAGGAATGTAGCCGAATCGACATTGTGTTTCTGGGAGAAAGTTTATAGAATGTTCGCCGCTGAAACGGGGAACATTAATGGGCGTGATTCTCACGTATTGTCGCATCATTTTAGTTTAATTAGTCGTCATGTATTAGAATTCGCCGCTGTACTAGTGGAGAATCACAAAAATAAACTTAACGGTGAAGCTGTACATGAAGTGGAACCCAGAACAATGGCGATGTGGGCAGTATCTCATGGAGGACGTCCTTTCGACTTCCAAGCTTGTTTCAACATTCTTAGGGTGCTCAACAAATACGATCCATACATCCCCCAATAAATTCCACCACCCGACGAGAATTGACGCCTATGTAGTATTTGTTTTAATCTAATGTATTTCTTTTATTCTCATGTATGATTTGATTGTTTAATCCAATGCAGTATGTTTTTATTTATGATATTGATGGTGCAATGTTTAATCCAAGAAAAATTGAAATTAGTTATGATATTGATGGTGCAAATGTGAAGACATCCACATGTTTGGTTTAGATAATCGTAATAAGACAAAATAAACATCAAACTAAATAACCTAATATCACAGTGAATCGATTTGTCCTTCAACTTTAATCAGCCCACTCTACCAAAAAACACCTAGGAAATTTCCGGAAATGCCTTCCATATGTGTCTTCTTCAGAAGAAGTGCACAAATGCATAAAATTCTTGCAACCGGGCTTTGAGCATCCACTAATTCTCTGTGAACAATGTTTGTATTCGTGATCTCCATATCCACAATGCTTGCAGTGTAATAACTTCTTCTTCAATTTGGCTTTAAGTTTGAAGTTTTTGCAGAGTGTTGGAATATTTTCTTCTTCTTCTTTAATCTTCGTAGCATCATCTAGCATATGTGGTTCCTCTGGACAGTTGGTATCTTGACATTGCAAATACCTGAGCTTTTTCGGTTGTTATTCAATCACCATTCTCATGAGTGAACAACCTTCCCGCGGACACTTTAAATACATCCGAGAGCATTGCATAAGACTTTGGTTATCCATGAAACATAACGGACAAACCTCTTTTGCTTCGACACATAATATTTGCTTCGCTTTGCCTTTAGAAAACATGGTGAATGTTGTTAGTTTGGTTGAGAATAAAACCTAGTGTTGTATTTATAACAAAAAAAAGGCGTTGGTAATTAAAATGGGCGGTTGTAGTAAAACCGCGCGGTTTTACTACAAACGCCAACTCCTATGGTAATTCAAACGGGCGGTTGTAGTAAAGCCGCGCGGTTTTACAACAAACGCCAACGGCTCGATTTTCTTTCTCGCCCTATAAATTCCATTCTTCTCATCTCCAAATTCACTTTTTCTTTTTCTTTTTTCTTTCTAAAACTCTTAATCTCTCTCATTCTGCAGAAATGTCTGTTAGAAATCGTGGTCCCAAGTTTACTGAAGAAGAGGATATAACAATATGCAAAGCATATTTTTTTCATAGGGTAATCGTTGGTATGGGCTTTCAAGACGGTTCTTTTTGGGAGAACGTTTTTAAAATGTTCGTCTCACTAACGGGAACCCGGGAAACCTAGATGCTCGTTGATTGTATGCTCGTTTTCAATCTATTAGGCTTGCTGTCCAGCCATTTCTTGTTCTGGTAAGGGAAATTGATCGAGAATTTTTTTATTGGTGTAACTGAAGATGAAGTGATCCAAACAGCTCTTGATAATTGGGAGGAATCTCACGGTTAACCTTTTCGTTACGAAGCGTGTTACAGAATTCTAAAAGATGGTCCATCTCAAGCACATCTATACTGCACGCGAATGCCTCGCCCGGTCTTTACAATGGAAGAAGATGTTACTCTTGTTCGATGTTGGTTACATCGTATGATGAGACCAATGAACAATGACTATTTTTGGGAAAGAGTATTGGGACATTTTGTAGCATCGCGGAACGAAACCATTAGAAACAGTAAGAGCCTAGAACTAAGAATTGCATTCATCACTAAGGAAGTCAAACATTATACAAAAGTTTGTGGATGGTTCACCGTAGCAATTCTGGATTATCCAACGAAGAACTGGTGAGTATCTTACCTTTGTCCTCACTGATCAACTGCATCATAAATATCTGAACTTGTTGTTTATCTGTTTTACAGAAAGCCATCGCTCAGACCAAGTTTACTGCAGAAACCAGAAGAGAGTTTAAGCATTTTGAATGCTATGAACTCTACTGAGATAATGTCGCTGGATTTGATGTAGTTTGATGTTATTGTTGTCGCTTATTAAAATGTAGTCTGATGTTATATGCAAGTTTAAATTGTAATAAATATCGCTTAATCTGAAGTGGAAATCTATTTTAAAATCTAAATATTTTCATTCATCGATATTATTGCCAATTCTTTTACAAGATATAAACTTAGACAATAATAAAAAGCACTAAACAACTTCAATAAAAATCAAGTACAAGCTTTGGCCTCCTATTTATCTTCATTTGACATGTCTTCTATTCAACGCGCTCTTTGACAGTTTCGCCTTTGTTTTTGAATTTTTTGTTGTTAACTTTCAAAACTGGAGCTATTTTTTGCCTTTTAGCGGAACATTTTCTTGGAGCAACTTTAAAAACTTGCACTTCGCTCTTACAATTTTCAATCTTTTTAAAACTCCCACATATCATAGAAACAACAGCTTCAAGTTTTGCATCGCAAAAAAGTGTGATCGCCTTTTCAGCCATTTCACCAACAATAAACTAAAAAATTGAAATAAATTTAGAAGAGAAAATTCAAGAGAAGTGTATTTTGGTGTGAGTGAATTGTTTGAAGATTATGGTAATTTATAGAGGTAAAAAAATGAATTTTGAATTTTCAAAAAACTATCCGTTGGCGTTTGTGCTTCACACGCCAGCGTGTGTAGAGAGCACACCGCTTTTAACCTTCAAACGCCCGCTGTTGTGGTTCCAACGCCGAGTTTGTGCTACACACGCTAGCGAATGTTCTTTGACCTGACGCTTGATGATCAACCACCCATTTTATTTCCCATAGTGGAGAAACGTGTTTGGCCATCCACCTGGCTCAACAAAATTTTCAATTTGTCCTTTGCCATACGAATTGTCCTAAATTTCGATACAAATGAATCACTTTACCATGTACTTTCATATTTATTTATCTTTTTTGAAAGTAACACAGGATTTTCATTAAGCAAAGACAAAGCCCCAGAGGCTCCAACCACAGAGAAACTTATAACCATCATCAAACAAACGAGAAAACTCAGGGTCCCACTGGATCTGAGCTGCTATACCAATAAGAATATGTAAACCCACCTCTCTAGGAGTTCTAGTTATTCCGGCAAATTTAGAAGCTTATTAGCTGCTTTCTATGTATTTATATGGCTAAAACTGACTCTCAAACTCTTAAGACTTGTAATTTTATCCCTGACTTCATGGAAAATAGCTTGATCTTTCCATTTGACTGAATTACATTTTCATTCACATCCTGAACAATTGACATGTTATCACTATCAATGATGAGATTCTGCAACGGAAGTTGAGTAACCCACATGACGGCTTCCAACATGACCAAAGCTTCAGCTTGCTCAGCTTCTCTGGACCTTACAACTAGAATTCTTTTCCCCATTAGTTCTCCCGAAACATCTCGAATTTAGAGATAAACCTGCAATATAATTACATTTAACAAAATAAATATCAATATTCATTTTAACCCGGTGAGGAGGAGGTTTGGTCAAAGTACTATTTCTAGTTTTGTTATTATATTTGACATTTTTGTTTTTCATTTCTAATGTTATCATCAGAGTTATATAAATATTAGAGTTGTTGCAGTACGTAGTTCATGAATTTATAATATAATTCCCTGATCGACTTGCTGATATCTTCAAAAATCAGCTCACACCTAGACTCTCAAATGAACCACATTGCGACTACAATAAGATTGATCTTATGTTGATTCTTGAAAGATAATATTTCTTCTCCTTCCTGATCCAAGTTCTCATCCACTGCTGAATGTTATCAACATGTCTTATATCACTTAGAGTATTATTGTCAACATAACTCCAGATTTCTTGAGCATATGGGCAAGTGACCAGCATGTGTGTAGTTGTTTCTTCCTCCATGTTGCGTTTTTTGCGAGATCTGAACTTCATAACTGGCACAATGTCATGAAATATTTTCCATATAAACAATTAACAATTATATGGAATTTTTAGGTGCCATAATTATTTTCCATGATTGTATGTTGATCTCAAATAAAAATGGCCAGTCTTTGTAAGAGGCTACTTAATTTCATCTTGAGCTCCAATATAGGGTCTTTATGTCTATAGTTTTCTAGACTTGAGATTAGATGAGATGTTGATGCAACTTTTGAATATTCCAGTTTTTCAGTATCTCCATCTATCAACTCAGTCATTGTCGTGTTGGTATTGCCTTGATTCTTTCTGTTGTTGAACTCATTTTCACTTTCTCCTGGAATCCATTTATTTTGCATAACATTGATATCATTTCCATTGCCAATTGATATTTTTTTAATGATAACGTCCAATTTCACTCGATTGCCTTCGAACTTTTTTATTTAAGGAAGTCATCATAGTAATGGTTTTAAGTTATGGGAATTGGATTTTTGGTGATAAATATCTTTAGTTTCCCTTTTTTGGTACAAATATAATACAATTAAAAAGTTACACTTGAAAACAGAGGATTTGATAACATTAACATACGGGTAGAAATGGGGCAAAAACCTAAAAAATACGCATCACCGACATATAAGGTGTTAATGGGACGAGTTCCACTTGCGTATCACTTAAGCCCATTTCGATTATTTGAGATGAGTCCATTTTCTGATGATTCCCATGTTAGAAATAGTAAAATCAGAACAAGCAAGAATTTTCATCAGTTATTTATAAGATTATTAAGTTCTTTGATTGAATTAAAATCCCCTTAAATCAATGTAGTCTGGATAATGCATTTAAAATATAAAATTGTGGTTGTTCCTTTGTAAATGTTTATTTGTTTTAAATTTTCTTTATAATGATTTCAATTAAACATATAATTAAAAAAAAAAATTGGATAAAGAGTATTACATTAACTAGTTGGAAGCCTAACAAGCCAAGCGCCAACAACATCCTAATACATTAATTGAACAGGTTGTTGTTCTAGCCTACCAGCAAGCCTCATGGGTAACCTAGCCAAGGGAGCCGAAGCGAATGGGGGCTTAGATTGTGTCACAAGGGGGGCAAGCTAACTCTACCTTCTATGTTAATATCTCCAATATTACGCCATTGGGGGCTCAAACCTGGGATCTCCTGGAACGCATGAAACTTTGGGGAACGGGGACGACCAGCTGAGCTAGGTACCCATTTTTAAATGAAATAAATCCCAAGTAAAAAAAGGTACATTCGGGGAATTATACAAAAAATCTCTTCTTCTTTTTTTCACAAAATTGGTCAATTAACCCAATAACTACAATTCCTGGGTGAAAAAGACATGTAAAATATGATACTGTTTAAATGGACGAGAATGTAAAAATAGCCAGGATGTAAATAGTTTCATCCTACCCATTTTCAAATATTTTTTCTTATTTTTAATTTACATCAAGATGCATCCAGTTTCACCCATGCTATTTTTTAAGTTTAAGCCAGGATGAATCCAGATTCATTCTTGCTATTTTTTTGGTGTCCGTTTCACCATACTAATTTTTACTCGTCCATTAGAACCATGTTTTAAAAATATTTGGGCAATTGACCCAATTTCTCTTTTTTTTCCTCGGTAGGGATTATACTTAAAATCTCTGGGTATTCAATTAATGACACGAACGAATGACGTATCCATGCACTTCTATAGTTCTATCTATCAACCGAATATTACATCGGGCTGCAAGCTGAAACTGACACTCTTGAATGACATCGGGCTTACATCGGAATGCAAGCTGAAAGTTTCAGTTTCATCTTTCAGTATCTCCATCTATCAACCGAATATTACATCGGGCTTATAAGTTTTGAATTTCTCTCTCCTCTCTCTCACTCCTTCTTCTTTTCCAACAAAACCATCAAAAACAACCCTTCTCTGCTCAGATCTAATCCATTTTTGGACTAGATCTGAGCAAATTTCTTCATTTTTCCTTGCTTTCTAGGTTAGTTAGTAGATTAGTTTGGTTTTTATTATGTTTTCTACTTATCTACACCATTTTGGTGGTTTTATCTACTCTTTTGAGGTTTATCTTCGCTTTAATGGCGATTCTTGGTTATTGGGTTGGGTTTTAAGATCAATAGTGATGCTCTTCATGCTCTCCTACGATGAAATCTTCATCTTGGTTGTCTCCGGCGACGGAATCTTCATCAAAATCTCCATCATCAACTTATTCGGCGACGGAATCTCCATAGGTGGTCTTTTTGACGACGGAAGCTTCATCACTAGTTATAAGAGATTTGAGCAAATCACTCCTACTTTTGGAGCATTTCTTTCTAAAGAAGAAAAAATAACTAAATGGTTGGAATTTAATTCCGAGAAAAACCATCCTTCTTCCGATTTAATCGGATCTTATTCATACTTTTATTTGTCTTACTCCGGTAATCCTTCTCTTTCTCTTGTCGGATTTCTCGGTATTGTACTCTTACGGTATGTTCTTGTTACTTTGTATTCTCTTATTTTCGATCTTAAACTCATTGTAACCTTGAAATTCCATTAATGAAAAGGTTCCTTGTTTATCAAAAATAAATAAAAAATATATATAGTTGTATCTATCTACAAAACGTGCATATCTAGTTAGGATATAATAGATGGAGAGTGCAAGTCTCTTTTGAGGGAGTTTATTTATGGACTTAGGACCATTATCCTTGGTAGCTACAAGTAACATAAATTTGCCTTTAAAACCATCTCGATCACCAACCAATATACCATGAGAAACAACTAATGCTTATTTCATCCCACAAGCAAGATTATAAAAATATGGAGTAATGTATGCATCCACTTGTTTATGGTTACATACAACATCACACTGCCACTAAAAGTCACTACTAGCTCACAAGGCCACAATGCTGCAAGCTGAAACTGACACTCTTGAATGAGCTACCTTCTGATTGCTTCCAACATAACCTAATTAAATTCTTGCAAACTAACAAATAACAACAGTAAATTGACCTAATTTCACTGACTTAATAATGAGAAAGATGACAACTAGCTCATGGAAAGGTATAAAGTAATGATCATAGACTTGGTTAGTATTTTTTTCTTCTTCTTTTAAGTAGGCTTGCATGCATGGTCCCGCATGCATTTTGAATCAAAATTCATGCATCTCTCATTAGGCCCTCCATAAAACTTTCTAGCTAGCGTTTAGGTGTAGGTAAATATCTACTTTTGTAGAATGCAGCAGTTCTGTTTTATTGTTCTTCTGCACTAAATATCATGGACGACATTCATTCTCTTAGAGCTGCAATTATGGCCTAGCTAGAGAATAAAAACGAAAGTACCCTAAAAGATGATCATGTCTGCTAGCATTTGATCCATAAACCTTGTTGGCAGAGAACAACTAAAGACGGACATTAAAAAAAATATATAAAAAAATAGGAAAAAAGCAAAGGAAATAAGGAAATACTATGGTCTTTATTTTTTCAGAACTAGTCATAAAAACCCAAGGTGATCAAATTTATGGTACAAAAATCCCATTCAAATGTTGGGATCCATTAAAACTCAATCTTAAACAAAATTGATACAAAACCCCCAATTTTTAAAAAATTGATACAAAAATCCCCAATTTCTAAATTGGTTTCATCAAATTTTATAATGAAACCAAAATTGGTTTCATCAAATTCTATAATGTTTCATCAAATTTTATGATGAAACCAAAATTGGTTTCATCAAATTCTTTGGGGTTTTTGTGTTACTTTTGTTTTAATGGGGTTTTTGTATTACTTTTGTTTCGATGGGTTTTTTGTGGATGTATAGTGACATCTTTGGGGTTATAACTCGCGGACCGTTATTTTTTTGATTTGAAAATTGTAGAGTTTTTTTTTTTTTTTTTAATATTATTATTATATTATTGGATAACGATTATTACATGAAACTAGTTGGAAGCCTAACAAGCTAAGCTCCAACGACTCCAACGACATACTACCACATTAATTTAACAGGTTGCTGTGCTAGCCTACCAACGAGCCTCATGGGTAACCTAGCCAAGGGAGCCGAAGCGGATGGGGGGCTGAGATTGTGTCACAAGGAGGGCAAACTAACTCTACCTTCCATGTTAATTTCTGCAATATTATGCCATTGGGGGGCTCGAACCTGGGACCTCCTGGAATGCATGAAACTTTGGGGAACGGGGATGACCAGCTGAGCTAGGTACCCGTTGAGTGGAGTCTGAGGTACAAAAGAAGTAGAGCTATCTAATTTCAGTCCACAGGCGGACCTTTTGATATTAGATTTATCTACTGATAACTGATGTTCGATACAAGAAGGAGCAATGTTTTCCCACAAAACAGTTGAATTTAAATTCCTAACAGATTTTGCTAAAGTGTCTGCCACCATATTTCCTAATCTTGGAACAAAATAAAAACCCCAAAAATTGTTGCATAAATGGACTAGTCTGTCTACTTTATCTAAGTAAGCTTTAGAGCGCCAAGAGATGTCAGATTTCTTTCCTTGAAAGTAATTAAAAAGGCTTTCACAGTCTCCTTCAATGCTAAAATTTTCCAGACCTTTTTCCTGCGCCCAGATAGCTGCTTGTAGCACTCCTAGAGTCTCTGCTTCTTGTGGGTTTGGAGTTGCTGACTGTCCTGCTTTCCCTCCTCCTGAATTGCCTGCATCATTTCTCAAAATTATAACATAACTTGAAGGTAAAGTGTCATAAATCCAAGCAGCATCAACATTAATTTTGAGAGTGTTCTTTAGAGGTGCATGCCAAACTGGTGTTAGAGTTTTCTTATGTTGTTTCTTGGGTTTGTCCTGTGCACTACTCCTCTTTGACCAGAAAGTTATATATCCTTGTATTTTTATAGCCAAGATATTAGATGGTGTTGATTTGTGTTCAAAAACCCTGTTGCATCTTTCCTTCCAAATGAACCACATCTTAGTAAGCATTAACTCTATGGAAACCTTTTTCCTAGGGTTATTGATCCAATTCTTACAAATCTCTAAGAAAGTACTAGAGGAATCTATGTTAAGGGAGGTGGGGTTTGGAGCTGAATTCCATACTTCTTTAGCATATGGACAGTGTAGTAGAAGGTGTTCAGTAGTTTCTATTTCAGTTCCACACATGGTACAATAAGGTTCCACATTTTGTACCTTTCCACACGGATAACCCCTATAAAATAATAGCGTCAAGACCTGTAAATTTATCAATTTATCGCGATATTAAATATCGATAAAATAATAATTATAAATTCATGTATTACTTTTTAATCTGTTAATTTATCGAAAGATTGTCTAATTCTTGCAATCATAACACGACATGAAACCATTCAACCTTGTAACACACGGATTATAAAAGCTTTCAGAATGTATTATCGTGGTTGATTCTATCTTAGTCTTTTAGAGGTTATGAAGAGGAATAACGAAATCCCGGGAAGATTAATGTTTTAGATACAATGAACCTTTCCATTTCAGATTGGACAATAGATATTCGTGCAAATTCCGTTGCAAATTGTTTAGTCATGGTAGAATTTGATCAATGGGTGATATTGCATTTGAGTAAAATGCTCGATAGTAAGGTACTATAGAACTGCGAAATTTAACTAAATGATTGAATTATCGCAATAGAATGGATGTTGAACACCTTTTAGACCTATCCTCGAGAGGATACTATTTTAGATTTGTTGACTAACGAGAAAACAATTGAGAGTATCATAGAAAAAAGGAAAGTGATAGCATGGAAACCGAAGATGAATTATAGTTATAGAGTCACCTTCACGTAAAGAAGTTATCAAATCCTTGAAGACATTCAAGAGTTTTTTTTTTTCATTGCATCACGAAACTACAACAGCAAAAACTCTTTGATTGTAAAGAAAAATCCAAGATGAAATTTAATGTGGCATCAACTTCAAGAAAAACCAGGTCACAATAGAATTATTCTTTACCAAATTAACATAAATGTAAAGGTAATTTTACATAAAATAAAGATTTATTAATTTATGTATCGGAAGGGACCTGTAGAAAGTTAAATTTTTTTATTAATTTATAAATTTAGCGAATTACTACTTTAGCATGTTGTCCCCAACTCGGGATCGATAAAATTTATTAGTTTATTGCGAATTAATTTATAGAGGTTCCACTGTACATACACAGTCATAAAACCAACAAACATTAAAAAAAAGGTACTCTTTCGTCCTAATTTTAGTTCATTGTTTTAGGATTTTCATACATTTTTAATTTTAGTTGATTGGTTTAGGATTTTGACACATTTTTAATAATGGAGAGAGGCTTTTTTGTGTACTTCCTTATCCTTGGTAAAAATCTTCTGACATTAATGTCTTATAATACACTAAAAGAATATATAATTCCAAAACGAAATAAAAATATATTGTGGAAAATTTTGTGATAAATTCATAAAACTATCAAGTATTAACACTCAAAAAATATATTCCAAAACAAAATAAAAAGATGTTGTGGGATATTTTGTGAGAAATTCATAAAACTATCAAGTATCATGGGAAAACAAAAAAACCCTTAAACTATCGAGTAAAATGGGACAGAGGGAGTTTGAAAAATTATATATCACGGAATAAATATATCACAAACATAAACATCATCTATATAGATTACAATACCGATAGTAATAGTCGACATGGCATTCATCATCTTATCAATGTCGACCGTTACACTGAAACTGAAATTCCTACTTTAATTTCCTTATCTGATTTTTGACCTTTAATCTAAAAAATATAGTTTAAATCGATAAGACCACTCAAAAAATGAGTGTAAATCACTTATCTTTTTAACTCAAAAAAAAGCACTTATGTTCTCATCGTTTTGAAATATGATGGAAGAAAATTTTTTGGATAGTTGTATTTTAGATTCCAAAAAAAAAAAGAAAAAAAAAAAAAGGAAGGAATGAAAATTGAGGAGGATGTGAACATATAATTATGGGGGAAAAAAGAGATAAAGGATATCCTTTAGTATTTTCATCACTGAAAACCTCATCTTACCACAAAAGTCAATCTCACTTAACCTTGAACATCCTCCAATTTACAGGGGTATCCCAAATGTGGGTTTTTTTATCTTGCACTACTAATTCACTCATAAAATCTGGCCAAACAAAGAAAGTTGGTTCAAACCGGATAGAATGCTCTAACATCCATAATAGTCTAACTTTTTAATTACTAAAACAATTACGGTCGTTATGATTATGAACTTAACATCCTCAACTGTCCTCAAATCCTAACGTTTCAATGTTTGACAACATCAGTTTAACCAAGGCTGAGCCTCCTAGGAGCTTGGATAAACTGCATCTCCATGCATTGCTCACCTTTATTTCTCTGTCACGCCGAAAACCCGAAGCCAGGCGAATCCGGATCAGGGTCGGGTTCAATTTGGTTTCCTTGTGCAGACATGATGTTCAATCCCATCCAATAAATGACCCACACAGACAATGGTCGGATTATTAAGGAATCTGTTTTCGACAAGGGGTTACTTCAAAGGTTTCATCAGTCTTCTCTAATGTTCTCATCTTCCGACCACTGGATGACATGGCTCCAACTATTGACAGTTGATCGTTTGGAGCATATCATGTCTTACTTAGGCCATGTGTACTTGTGTATGTAACAAGGGAAGCAGTTAGCACTACAACCATAGTGCGCCAGCTCTATGCGATGCCTATTGCAGAGCTGCGTACCATAATCACATTTTTGACGCTCATTCCGATCGTAACACACTGCAATAGGCAGGATTATGGTGACATACACGTTTTCATGGGACATTTTTGGATTTCTTATACAATCTATCGACACACGTGAAAGACAATCACAAGCCAACAAGTAAACACAAGCTGTAAAGAGAGAATTGCATGACCCCCTTGCGCCTCGTGTATAATATACTAAGAAAGCAATACGACGAGTGGCTTTGTAAATTAATAATTGTGACTGCGACCAAAGAAGATAGCTGTCGGGTAATATGCGAAATGGGTCTACGTCAAATCAAGCCCACCACTCTCCTCTGAAATGGATGGTAGGACCCATAACCCATCACTCAACCCACTAACTTCACTTCACTTGCATTCTCTCATCATCTAATCTAAGGAGGAAGAAGAAGAAGGTCCCATCGCATCAACATACAATTCATGTCCAAATTCTATCAAGTTTTAATGCATTTTTGGTGAGGATATGCATTCATCATGGAAATGCCCAAAAGAGTAAAGTGTTTTTCTTGTTCCGGTATGGGAAATTAATGAAAATCCAAAAGTGATTAATTAATTAATTAATTGGCGAATCAACAAAACGAAAAAAAAAAAATTAAGAAAAAGAATTTACACATGTTCTTTTACTAAGCAAGATTAAACACAATTCCTAAACTCCCTATATTAGAACCACTAATCAAATATTTCCCATTCGCTTTACCAACCCGCCCACCAACATTGCTCATTCCATTCATTTCTTAAGCTCATTTTCTGGTTGTCTTAGAGTTCTTTCGGTTATCCATCTTTACTTCGATGCGTAATTCGTCGTGTCGAATCGTTTTGTGTATTGTCCGAATCAATCGAAAAACACCCAGAAACTGCAGGTGGTTTTAAGGCTAAAACTTTCATCTTAAAGCCCCAACAGAATGTAGTAAACCAGTGTTATTGGTAGCGCAATTAACATGCCAAATATAACCCTGCCAAATCAAACCCATAATCAGAGAGTGATAAATCAAATTTTCACCTAAATTTGAAAACTAAACAGAGATAAAAAAATTGGTTTTGGTACTGACCCAGTGCTGAGGATATCAGGATGTACGTTATATTCTTTAGCAAAAACAAAGGGGACAATTCCTTGTGGTAGAGCTGCCTGTTTCATTAACATCCAAACAAAAGCACCAAACAAACACAAAATTAACAAAATTTATATTGGCCAAAGAAAAATATTTTTTTTCAAGTTAGTTTTCCATTTTTCTTATAAAGTGTTTTTGGATTCGTTCTGTCAGAAGGAGGCAAAGATAAACAAAGATTTTGTTTTAAAAGGAGAAGGGAGGGAGGAGGGACCTGTACAATGGCGACATGTAAGAGATCACCTCTAAGACCAACAGCAAAAGAAGCAGCTGCCATAACAGCTGGGCCTGCAAGGAATCTCACACCCATGGTAAAAGCTGCTATGGAATTCCCACATGCTATGATCCTTGGTTGCAATGCCATGAATAACCCTGTCAAGTAAAAAAAAAAAAACATAATGCCCATCACATGTCTACACCCCCTTTAAACATCATAATACCATCATCCTCATCCTCATCAACAACACCACTAATGTCATTAAAGAACACTTAGTAGGTGTTTACTTAACATCATGATGAGCACTTGAGGGTTTTTTTTCTCTCTCTTTTTGCTTTCTTAATTAAAGAAAAAATAAAGGGTTTTTTGTACAGTAAAGTAAGATATTGAAAGAAGAAGAGGAATATTTGGGATTTAGAGGAGAGTGGTGTATGAGATAGAGACTGACCAAGACTGAACATGGCCATGCCAAGACCTGCATCAGACAGTATGGAAATGGACTTGGCTATAATGGCTGGCATCTCAACATGCCACCTGCACAAACAAAACACCCAAACCAAACCAAACCCAAAATCAGTAAAGTAAAAAAAGAAAGAAAAAATCTAACAAACTCAAGAATGTTGGTTAGAATAATAAAGCTGAAGAATGTTTTTTTCTTCTTGTAGTTGTTAAAATTTTCTTAATTATATTACCTGAAACAAACAAGAGACCAGATTAAACCAATTAAACTTGAATAAGTGTTTGGGTTTCTTATGAGTTTTCTCCAAACCATAATCAGAATAAGTCTTGTCATGACACTAGTTGGTGGCATTGCTTTTCCTCTACTATCACTGATTTTTGTGGGTTCTTCCATTTCAACTCCTACTCCTCTGTTCCCAAAAGTGAATTCCTCTCTTTCTAAATACTCTTGTTGCTGTTGATGCTGATGATGATGCATATTATGATGAACTTGATCACCTGTAAACAACAAACAAAAATCCAAACATTAAAACAAATCAATCTAAATCAACCTCCAAAAAAGAAGAAGAAAAAAGAAAAAGTACCTTTGCCAGGGGAAACAGCCATTTTAACTTCTTTAGTGGGCTGATCTTGATGAATAGCTCCATAATCTTGACCACCACCAAAAACATCAGAAACAGGAGAAGCACTTGAACTCCAAACAAACATATGAAGGTCTTTTGTTCCTTCTTCAGATTTTTGTACTTGACCACCACCATTAGGCTTTTTGGCAGCAGTAGTACTATTATTAACTGTATTAGTGAGAGTAGCAGTAGTTGTGGAACCAGGAACAGGTTTTGAAGCAGTAGTAGGAGAAAACATTCCAGGGTTAGGAGCAGGATAATGTGTACCAGTAGGAGCATGATAATGAAATCTTGATTTGTTATTTGTATCATCTTCATAGTTTGAAGGTCTTGGTGTTGGACCTCTTGATGTATTGTTCAGTCCATAAACATCAGAAGCACCAAAATTTGAAGTTCTACCAGCAACACCATTACCACCCGCAACCATTGAATAAAAATCTGTATGATTAAAACTTGAACCCCTAGGAGTTGGAGTTCTTGAAGATTGAAGTGAATAGATTTCTGCATTAGTTAGATTTGATGGTCTTGGTGTTGTTGATGAAAAACCATGTGATCTTCTTGAAAAGATTTCAGACCTTGATGCATTTGATTTCCTAACAGTAACATGAAGTTTACCATCTTCTTTAATCTCAGCTTCAGTCTCTAATAAATCATGTCTACCATCTAAAGACATGACATCAGAATCAACTGTTATTGATACAATTGAACCAGCAGTATCAGGGAACTGTTCAGTTATAAGCAACTTAGCTCCTCTGTATTCAAACAAGAACAACATCAAAGTATACCAAATAATACATTGAAGAACAACAATCTGAACCATTAAACTACCAGAGAATTCACCGTACATTCCTTTGAGTAATGGAATACCCATGACAAGAGTATTTGGAAGTGTTGAAACAGAGAATAATGTTATCGTCCATTCTAAACAACCTCTTTTACTTAGCTTACACCAAACGAATAATACAGATAAAACCATGAGTTTTTGAAGTGTATCAGCTGCAATGAAACGTACGTTCATGGTGTATGGATTGTTTGTAGAGATGAAATGAAATGATAGAAGTGGTACAGCGAACAAAGCAACAAATCTGTTGATACCGGAACATTGATCAGGTGAGAATATTTTCCACCATTTTACAGACCCATAAGCTAATATCATAGCTACATATAGTGGTACCACTGCTGTCATAACATGATAGAAATCTGATAAACTGATCATCTTTGATGATGATGGTGAGAATTTTACTTCAAAATCAATGGATCAGAGAAATGAAACAACAAAGAAGAAAAATAAGAAGGAAGATTTAGGATTCCAAGAAGCATATGTTTTGTGAATATTTTTGTTTCTGTTTGTGTAGTGGAGAGAGTCGAGAGACTACACAAGCAAAATACTACTATTTAGCTACTCCAATCGATGACTATTGCTCTAATATGTACTCCTTTTTCTTTCTTTTTTCATTCTTTTTTTTCTTCACATAAATAGAAAAACGGTGCTGATAAATTTTGAACTCATATTCTACAAAATATCACCTATCGACTTTAATACTACACGAGAAACTATATCTCTATTGGCATGTAAGAATTACCACAAGATGATTTTTAAGAATAAAGTTAGAAATTTTGTGAGAGATAACAATTCAAAGCCTACTCTTAAAATCATATAGCTGAAATTTAAACTGATAAATAGAAAGATTACACGTAACAATTGCACTAATTTTTCAGGTAAATAGTATTCAACGAAAAAATTAATCTGTAATTAGTTTTCAGTTAAACGGCACGCAAAAATGTCAAAATATTGGTATCAATAGAAGCATGTCAATGGATCCTAGCGATACATATATATACTCATGATCAAAGCTATGCCTGTGTGTAACTTTCGGAGTTGGGTTTAAGTTGTTATCTTTTCCCCTATCTCTACCGAGTCCCGGTCCCAAAAGCAGCATTAAGAATAGAAGAAAAGAGACTTTAAGTTTATAAGTACGTTTTTATTTTAGTTTATTTACTAATTCTTTTACTTATCTTTTAGATTAAGAAATTGATAGTCTAGTTAAAAAGTGAGATGAGTAAAGAGAAAAAATAAAGTAGAAAAGTCGATTCATGTGTGTTTAAAATGTTGGGCCTGCGTGCACCAATGTTTTAAAACGTTAACATGCCTTCCATTTGGACTTTGGCAAGGTGCTCTGCTCACTCATGTCTTAATCTTCCAGATGGATGAATCTGTAAGGTGGATGTCCCGACTTGGGCTAATAGTAATGGTCACCCGTTGCAGTTTTATATTGTTAGAGCAAAAACTACTGAGGGAATACAAGCACTGTTTCAAGCAATCAGAGAAGAGGTCTAAATAATCTGTCAACTCAATGCTCCGACACCCTCCACTTTTTATTTTTCTCCCTCATGATGTGGCTTTTATCTAAACCCATTATCCGGTTGTGGTGAATCCTTAAGGGCTTATGGTGGGTTCGGGGACGAACATCATGAACAAGTATCCTTGCAACATGTCGTGGGAGAAAAAAAATTGGGGTAAAAAGAGGGGGTTGTCGAGCATTTTCGCTCAATATCTGATGGCTTTTCAGTGGATGCTTCCTATGACGATAATGATGGATCTTACGGCATTGGTTTTGTACTCTAAGTGAATAACATTATTTCTGACGTTAAGGTGTTTCAGGATTTATAATTCGGAAAGGCTTGACATTCCCAAATTCTTCCTCCGTGATGTGGTTCAGTCTGAACCCTTCGTACGGATGTGATGAACCTTTGAGGCCAGGTTTTAGGGTGTCAAGCACTTTCGTTTATAATCAGCACCAAGTGTGCAAAGACCCTTGGAATAAAAAGGACAGCGAAGCGAACTGTTGAATTAACAAAGGGGAACAACAAGTTTATTTTTCTAGTCGTTGTTGTAAACATAATTTTTCAAATTCTAAAGGCATTAAGAAAAAATAAAATAACATCAAGGGTTTGCTACATTTGGGAGGATGCTTACAATGTGTTAGTTAATTGGGATTAGTAAAGACATTCAGAGACTTTTTATGTAAGAGATTTTGGGTGACTCTCCATGAGTTTAGAGATTTTGGGTGACTCTCTGTAAGTTTAGAGACTTTGAGAGACTCTATGAATGATTTTCAAGGAATTATAGTGATTCATTGAAATTAATAAAACATATATAAATTTTAGCTTACACACATGAGACAAACAATATATTTATTTACTTTACAAAATGAATATATGAATATTTCAATGAAAATGTATTGGTCTATGCATGACTAACAGAAATTGTAACCATTTTTCCAATAAAATCAAAAAGAGACGAACAGAAGGATTTGAATCTCTAGTAAGCTTATTGGGTTTTGGAAGACAACATTATTTTTTTTTAATAAATTTAAATGTAGCTTATTTGGTTATTGTTTTTAATGTTTTGATATTTAATCCTTAAAGAAAAGAGAAAGAACAAAGTCTCTCAAAATATCACCTAATTAGGAGAGACTTTTTTGTAGCCATTTATGGTATGTTTTATAATAACTCTACAAGTATATCAAAACCATAAATCATTGATTTCAAATTCCAAATCCAATAACAACAGAGAATTATGAAGACTTTTAGAAAGTCACGATCCAATAATAGAGATTGTTTGAGATTTTGAAGAACTCTCTATTGACTAACAAGAGATTTTAGAAGTCTCTAAAATTCTTTCAACATCTCCACAAATCTCGATTGACTAGCCCCAAGTTAATATGCGTCCAAATACTGTTAGGAGGATGCTAAGTATCACCAATTCATACTCATCAAAATAAGACAATTTAATGAGAAAAATGTAGACTATTAAGGGTCGGACACTCAGTATCTGCCAGAAAATGTACCTTCCCTCTTCCACATAGTTGTGGGATAAATACCATATTCTCTTGACCTTTCCTTTAATAATGCTAGGCATTTTTTTTATTTATCGCCCATATAGGGTGAAATTCCACTCCCATGGCTGTTACTCCTGATAGCTTCACCGTATTAACAACAACCTCTAGATTTCGTTAATTTTAAGTAGCCATTATGCATGAGCTTCACGGTACATGTGTGCAAGCGACTAAGCCATGCTTTTCTATTTCATCACTTTTAAACTCCATTTATACGGTTATCGCAAGTGTTGGGGTCAGTAATAGACCTATGATTTTTCCTTGGGTAGGACTGAATTTTTAATGTCCGACAAGAACGGCTGAAAACTACAATAAAAATTCTAGAACGAATCGTGAGTTAGTGGGCGGCTATGATTCACCTGTAAAATATTACTAGATAAACAAACAGAGATTAAACCAAATAAAATTAATGGGGTGACCGAGGAGAATCAGAGGTGAAGGAAGGAGATATAGAGACAAGAAGGAGAACCATCATATTAGAGAGATTAGTTGTAATACATAGCTAGGTTACATTATATACACATAAAGGGGAAACTAGATGGACCGCACATCCATGGGCCGTAGTCCCTGTAACACTCCCCCTTATGCGGTTCAATAACAAAACTTTATACATAGTGCTTCACATATAATGCTTTGAATGTAGTTCTTCAAATGTCGTCCTCTCCTTGATGACTTGTGCCGAAATCAATCGCCTTATTAAAACTTTGACAAGTAAAAACCCAGTGGGATAAAACCTTGGTACAACTCTTCACGTGTAGTACTTCACATATTATCTCGTACTTTACATGTAGTTCATCACATGCAATACGATCTTTAAGGACCGACTAGTCTAAGTTAATTGCCTCGTTAAAACTTCGCCAGGAAAAAACCCAGAGGGACAAAACCTGAACTAAAGAAAAAGAGTACAATATTAAGAAAACTTATAACATAGATGGACTCCAATATGTTGCCTCATTAAAACCTTGACAAGGAAAACCCATTGGGGAAAAACCTTGAAGAAGGGAAAAGAGTACAACGTGACAGATGCAAGTAAAGGTGATCCATTGCAGATGATCACTTTGCTCCGTTGAAGTTGATTAGTTGCTTCACAACTCCTAAGGCAGAAACACCTTGTGGGAAAGACAATAGCCTTAATTAATTGGGAAATTACTTCCCGGTGTTTGTTGTTGTCTCATTAAAAACCTTGCCGAGTAACAAAACCCTGTGGGAAAAAGCAACCTCGGTGAAGGAAAATAGTTCAACACACTATTAGATGCTCCCCCTGATGTCAGCCAATTTTCATTAGTCTAATACAATCAAAAGGAGATTATCACACTTTACTTTGGTGACTTGAATGTTTATAAGTCCATGTTGTTGATTCTGGAAGTTACGTTGCTTAGCAAAATATCGCGTTTCATTTCTTTGATTCAGATATTTTCAATAATATCAACGCAATCTTTATGTCTTCAACGTTCAACATACTTGATGCTTTTAGTGTTGTCTCGCTAAAAACCTTGTCGAGTAACAAAGCCCTTTGGGAAAAACTATTCTCGATCGAAGGGAAAAAGAGTACAACACAACTTCAAGTTCGAAGCGAAATATGTCGACATCATATCCTTGGATCCTCCCCCTGATGTCGGCATCTCCCCCTGATTACTTTCAGAGTTTTTCAAGACAGTTCCTTTAGTCATGTACTTTTCGAAACTGAATATCGGTAATGACTTAGAAAATAGTCCACCATATCTCCCCCTGATTACTTTCGTTCGAAAAGAGATAATTATTCCTCCATAATCAACAACTTTTGGATTGCACTTTCATTAGCATTCCTTTTTATGTCTTTGCAGGGATAAAACAAATTTATGTCAATGATTACTTTTAAGTACATGATTACATTCACTATACCATTCTAATGACTTACGTTGGCGCGAAGCTATATCTAGCTAACAAGTTCCCTGAGGATGTAAAATTTAATCGAGTACATTATTATACTAAGTACAACAATGCGTCTATTGTACTCAGATATGGGAATTTCATCTCCCAATATAGCTTCGTCATCTTCCTTTAGACGAAATGGTCACTTACTTACATTTGAACCTCGACTAATCGTGGAGTGCTATTAGGATGCATGTCTTTGTTAAATTTCCTTACAACTTTAGACATATGAAAACTGGTGGAATAATATACCAAAAGCTCAGTATTCGGTCGAGCTTTCCCCAGATTTTTCATCTCAAATTTGGATTTCAAATAACTTTTAAGGTCTCTTATTACATCAAGAGTACCCATTACGTCTTTACCATCGACATAGATAGCTACAATTCCAAATCAGGAACTCTTGTGAATACGCAAGGAAAAATAACTTACTTGTCTATCCCCTCCAAATCAAATAGCCACTTAGACGGGTATACCACATCCGCCTGATTGCTTCAATCTAAAAGTGAGCGTTCTATCAAGTACTTTTGTAAATATCTTATATATCTTGATTCTTTCAGAGATACGTAACAACCACATACATATGTTGCATTTCAAGTCCTTTTGAAATTACCAAACTAACTAAGTAGCGGAACACTATAAATTTCATTACAGGAGAACAATTCCAAGGCTTTGTGAGAAACCTCTCGCCACAAGGCGAGTCTTTATACTTTAAGACTGCTTTCTTCTCATTATGCTTTATGACAAATTAATCATGTATGTCCAATAGGATTTACACTTGGTTGGTTAGCACTACCACATCAAATACCTGTATATTTGTCAAAGATCCAAGTTCTACCTGGATTGTATAGGCCAAATATGCTCTTCGTTGAAATTAAGCAACAAGGAGCTTGGTTCGATCTCATCTTGCTTTATTTCCTTAAGCAAGTTGTATAAGAAATTAATCATCAAATGCTCGCATGATCTTTCCATTGACTCGTGTGCAGTCTCATAATCCACTTGGGATGTCATTGTTCTCTAGAATCATTAAACTTCGGAGCGTCCTCCAGTATTGATTCATGGACATAGTCAGAGACAATAAAATGAGATGATTTCATTAATGATACAAATTAGGTTGTGCCTTACTCATCTACTGCCTTTCTAGGTGAGCATTGATCGAACCTGGTGGTCTCTCCATATTCCTTTATGGAGCCACGGCCTCAACTACACTTCCACCAAGTGTAGTTGCAACACCTTAGTCTATGGTGTATCCCATATTGAGGATTTCTAACCTTGCAGGAATATTTGCAGCTGGTATGTGTGATCTTGTCACTTTAGCGGCATCAGTGTACATTCTGAAAATCGATTATTCTTTGTCACTTCACATTTACATTTGTGGAGTACAAGAATCAATGTGAGACACAGTGGTAACACACCACAACAATTCATGTCGTTCCCTTAGAAAATACTTTTTATTATCTCCCCCTAACGACAGGAAGACTGTCTTATTAAAATGACAACCCTCAAATCTAGCGGTACGAGATCTCCTTCCAAAGGTTAAAAATGCGGATAATTTTTGGGAGTAAATATCCAACAAAATTACTTAATCATTTTCGTGACCCATCATAGTACGATGTGGACTCGTAATTGCACATATATAGTGCAACCAAAAATGCGTAAGAACACAAATGTCAGGCATAAATTCAGTTACCAACTGGTACGTGATAGACGCATTTATGTGTCTATTTTCATCTCTTTTATGTATAGTATTAGTACCCATTTTTGTACTAATTTTGATATTTTATCCTTTGTAGGTGTATTTTGGAGGAATAGGCTTTTGCGGGAAAATTGGCTCGAAAAGTTGCTAAAGGTTCTTGGGAGGACATTTGCTATTCGGACTCTCATTTTGGATAAGGGGTAACCCATTTCCAAGCAGCTGCTAAGCACAGACCGAGACTGGATAGGGGGAGGACAAATTTCTTCACGTTTTCAAAAACAGAAATTTGGCGGGAAAATTTTCAGAAAACAGACGATTTTGTGGATGAATTTTTGATCGATTTTTAGGAAGATTAAAGGGCTGAATTTGATTGGGTTTGTTCCTATGGACCTAACAGGCGAGGTAAGGGTGTTGGAATGGATCCAAAGTGGCTAGAACTCGAATTGGAAGCGAAAAATGGTTAAAATATCACGTTCTATTTTTGGGAAGTTTCTTGGTTTATTTTTTAGAAATTTACGTGAAGAAGAGGAAGGAAACTCTTATTAAGGACTTGTTTCTATCAAGGGAGGAGTTTGGACAATCGAATGCACGTGAAACAGAAGAAAAAAAAGAAATAACTTAACGTGCTGTGGAGGAAAAAACCAAGTTTATTCTCGAATTTTCTTTGCTCTACTATGTATAAAAGGGTTGGTTAGGGTCCTAGGAAGAAAGGGAAGAAGTTAGGGGAAGTTTAGAGCCTTAGAGAAGCTAGAAAAACCATTGGAAGAAATCACGTTTCTGCTGGTGCAAACTGTGCCGGAGAAGACGAAGAACACAGAACAGCGGAAAAAGAAAGTTGCAGAGGCAGACTTATTTTCAGTGACAACGAATTACGGTCGCATCATCCAGCAGTCACCAAAGCTCTTCAGCAACGATTCCGTCCGCTGTATTAGACTTTCAGCGACTCCAGTATACCCTTTTCTCTCTTGTAATCAACTTTTGAACACCAAACATGTATTTTGAGAACACGATTAATATGAGGAGCTAAACCCCTTAGCCGAGGCGACGGAGGAAGCCATTGTTCCATGAAAAGTGGTATAATTCTATTTTAATTATTTATTGCAATTATTTTACATGATTTTTTTGCATAGAACTTAAAAGAAAAATTGGTTTTTATTGAGTGGTTGTGAATTGTTTTGATGGAACATGCTAGGTTTTGACACTTTTGATGTTTCATGCTTTGTGATTACAACTTCTACTTCAAAAATCTATTAGAGGCAAATATTAGAATCACTTTAAGAAGAATATTGCATGAATATTGATTAGGGTTTATCAATTAATTGGTCAATGGTGGAATCCAGAGTCTCGGTACTTTCTTATTATTATTGAAACAATTTTATTTAATTTTCAAAAATCCTTCACAAGCCCGAGTTGAACGAACTTTACTCATCACTTTCACTACAATTAAAACTCACATCAGTACGCAGAAAAAGTTGACTGATATTGGGTTCTAAAAACGAATTAAGTAAAGATACGTGTAATATTGCATATCCCCAAAGCAATAAAAGGTAGGTTGGTATGCATAACCTATTTCTTAGACATCATCTGTAAACTTTGATGGTATCCTCTGCAAGACCATTGGGTATAAGATGCTCTATATTGATCCTATTTAACATGCAATATTAATCAAATCCTTTTGATGTAAATTGTCTAGCATTAGCAAGGGTGGTGAGCCTTTGCACTTTGCATTATGTAATATGTGCTATGAGTTTTACAAAAATTAAACGCATCGTTTTTTGTGAGCGATAACTGATTCAATGCGTCGAATCATCCACTGGATCCATAAATCACTTGAATGGTCCGCATTCTGCATGGATACATGTTCACTAACAAATTTTATTTCTTTGAAGAATGAGTTATTTACCATTTGCATATAAGTAAAACAGGATGGTCTCAATCATGTTTTACTAAAGAAAGACTTTGTAAGATGAGTGACGTGCTTTCTTATTCTAAAGCATGATGGGGAGAGGCAGTGCAGATCTAGTAACTTTAGAAATCACTGATTGTGATAGATGTCGTATCTTCCCATTCTATTAGTTCATTGTCTTGTTCACTCAAATGAAGTGATGCCCGTGTTAGTACTTTCAAAATAGAACATCGTGTCACAACCAATGTGCCTTATGGTTATGTCAAAGTCTTTATGAATCAATCCCAACCAGTTCATTGTTGGGGTTAATATGGATTCATTAATTCAAGTTCCAGTGATTTACAATTCACTAGATTGACACATTAATTTTCTAAGAATATGTTTCCTTTCACATTCATTGGAAATAATTTATAGATACAATCAACTCCATTCTCACTGTAAGTTTCCAAAAAGGTAGGTAATAGTTAACGCATGAACACCCTTTGAGCAGTGCTTCGCTCGATGATCCAATCATCGTAGTTACATTATAAGGAATTAGTTCAAAAACTAGTGCATATTCCTTAATTAGTGGAAGAAAAACCACTATTAATTAGACATTGAGTCTTGAGTGATTTAATAAGTGGTGTGGCCTTATTACGTAACAAAAGTCGGATTCAACTCAATTACTTTAGAGTGAATATATGTTAGTTTCATCCAGATATATCTCAAGTGCTTTATAGAATTTATGTCTCGTGGGAATGATGTTCTTTTCATTCCATAAGCGCGGACATTGGATCTAGTTCAATTAAATAGTCAATTGGCCAAGGAAAGTTCTTCTTGTCATTAAAGTTGGTGTCTAAAGCGTGACCTCCTATAGAAATTGGTTGCTACTATGATACACACCTTACATTGTATATACCAACACTTATTACCAGGTGCATTTCCAACTCTTTCATTTATAATGGGAGCTAGAATCACATTTTAGTTGATCCCATGTACGGTTGATACTTGTGTGTTGGTGTTATTACTACCGAAGACAAAAGTACATCTTTGTCTCATGATACATATGTCCCTCTGCACATATTTCACTATGCCAGCAAATGGATTACATTCCACGAAAAATTCAAATTTGGGGAGAAAATATCAAGTACGGAATAATGTTGCTCAAGTACTTCAAAACCTTAAATGAATACATTGGAACCGAGTTGGTACAACCCATTGAACAAGAGACACCATTCAACTATAGCCAATTATAAAATTCAAGAGAACTAAATAACATTAACCAAAATTCTTAATTAATAAACGAGATCAACAGTCATAATCTAAATTAACAGTTTATATGATATGGACTTATCTTAAGGGAAGGAAAAACAAAACTAGGCATGTTCTAAAAATAAATAAATAAATAAGCCCAACAAGTATTTAATATTAAAACCACATTAACATTAGTTACATACCTCAAGCCGAGTTTTAGTTCCCACGGTACAATACATATTCAAAAACAAGCTTTGGTTCCCCTGTACATGTACAAAACCGGAACGGCCTTCCTCATGCACGTCCCGAGCCACACAAAAAACGGAACATGACAGCAGCTGGAGCCGGAACGGAACAGGACAGCAGCTGGCCGGAGCCAGAACGGGACATGGTTTGGGCAGTTGGATGGAACGGAATAGGACATACGGGTCCGGGTTTGGGCATCTGGTGGGTCCGTGTTGGTTTTCCTCCTTCCCATCTTTCCCCGCGGACGAATAGGTTTTCTTCCAGTTTCTCAGAAGACGAACAGTTTTTCTTTTACGGATCCTTCTTTTACACTCGCCCAAATTCTCTTCCTCTCTACAGCCTGATTTGGTTTTTGACATATCCAATCACAAATAAAATATATTATATATTATTATAAAATGTAATCACCCAATTGATCATATACATATAGCTTGTATAAGGCAAATCAGTACATCAAAACTACGATCAAATCAATTTTCGCCACAAATTTAATTTAATTTAATAGGTAGTATGCCATACAGGGTCACAATTGTATTGATATGTCGAAATCGAAAACAGGGGAAGGAAAACAGAAAAAATAAATAAATATATAGGACAAAATAGATCCAACTTAGCTGATTTGGTTCAAGCGATTCCAACATTAGCTTAACGATAATTGCGTTGATCTAAATCATCCATGTAGGAAAAAAAATCGACCGATTCAATCTAGCTCTGCGGTGGCTTCCCTTCACATTTTTATTATCACACTATCTCACACGTTGGACATCATTTTTGTGAATAAAAATCAAACCGTAACGGATTTGAAGCTAATATTTTGAGGATATGTTCCTCTTACCAAGTTCTGCATGCTTACCAAAAATGAGCACATTCCGAAATATAAAACCTCACAATCTACCGGTCTTAATTTCGACGGCCAGAAATCCGTTGATTTTCAACGGCTCATTTTCAAAGTAGTAGATGGTGGTATTATACGTCTCGGAATACGCTTATTTTTGGTAAGAATGTAGAGCTATGTAATAGTAACATATCACCAAAATATTAGCGTCAAATCCGTTACGGTTCGGTTTTTATTCGTAAAGATGACATCTAGCGTGTGAGATAGTGTGATAATAAAAGTGTGAGGGGATCCCTCCTCTTACATAAATAACCTTTTATTTAATTATAGTTAATAAACGAAAAAAAAAAAAGGGGAAGTTATATACCTCCCTAAAATACGCTAGATACGGTGAAAATTTCTACAAATCATAATTTCTAAAAAAACTCCAAAAAAATATGCTAGATTTGGTGATTTTTTTTTCTTTTTTGAAAATAATCCCTAAAATAACTCCCTCAAGTGTAAACTCAGTTTAATTTTTAGTTTGTGAGAATTTTTTTAAGAGTGTCGTGAATATTCCATTTTTCATGGAAAGTTTGTGAGAATTCCTAAAAATCTCCCTGCAATAACTTTTATTTATTTTGCGCAGTGATTGGATAATTACTAGAAATCCCCTATTTGACTTATTTGACTCTTTTTTTTAGGCAGCACTTCTTTTTTCTTGTGTGGCCGTCTTTTTCATTTATCTAATAAATTTGTTCACTTTTTTCTTCACCCATATTGTAATTTGATTTTCCCCCCAAAAAATTAGGTGATAATTTTCTACATACCATGATAATTTGATTTTTCACCTAAGAAAAGAGGTGATAATTGGATTTTCCACGTGAAAACTTGACCTTTCACCTTGCAATGAAAATTTCGGTTTCCTGTAAGATATTAAGAACGAAGAATAAAGAAATAACTTTTGCCGAGTAAAAAGAAAAAAACTAAAAGAAGAATGAAGAAATAAGTTTTTTCACCGTAAATAGATGAAAAATGAAAATTTCCACAATATTAGTTTGAACATAGATGAAAAATGAGCTTTTCACAAAGGTGAAACAAAACTTTATCACTAAAACACCAAGGATGAAAACATAATTTTTCACCAAAAATATGTTGTAATACACAAAACCATCACTATTTCTGGAGTGTTGCGCGAGATGTTGAGGTATATGTACATGGTGAGTAATCATTTTTTTTACGCCACAAACATTAGCTTCAAAATGTTGCCAATAGCAATACATTTGATTTTAGAGAACGATATCGTTTAAACTTCTTCTTCCCAAACTAGAGCCATCGTTTTATGCATCCAAGTCTTGCAATCTTGCTGGTGATTGGACCTTTTCATTAGGCTTTGATATCTTTTGCCAACCCATGCATTTATTAGATTCACCAAAGCTTTACATAGATTCCCCAAACAATCACCAACAGTACTTAGTTTCTCCTGCCGGTAAACAAATATAATAAGTGAATCCTTGATTTCCCAAATGACAAGATCTAAATGAGATAATTCGTTTATAATGATAAGGATTAAACTAGCAACGAAATCAAAAATGAGTGGCAAAAACCAAAAAGAGAATTCGAAAAAGGATTAGAGTAAGATTTTCACCTTATACTAACTTGGCCGACGGTGGATCAGATTTGCACTCGATATTTTGAGTTCTGATGAAACAGAGATTTTAAGCAACCCTAGAAGGAAAATATCGAGAAGGGAGACGAGAATATATTTTCTTTCCAAAAATTTTTACCGTTTGGGGAGAATAGAGATCACCAGATTTTCGGATCTTTGACCGTTAAAATGGTAAATAATTTATTTATTTTTGCTAGTTAAAAAGAGAGGATAAAGGTTAATTTAGTCTTGCATAAAATGTGTAATAGAGATTCAATCTTAAACTACTGATCTTAACCGTAGATCTTATACTTTGGGCTACTCATATATACCAATCTTAATGATGGCCTTATAAAAGAGAGAGGAATCAAACTTACGTTCCTCAGAAATTTCCACTAAAATTAATAGTAAGCGTGATTATTGAAAGGAATTTAAAGTTCATGATTTTTTTTCGGAGATTATTATGTTGAGAAGAAGTAGGTGTTTTACTTTAAGTAAGATTTGAGCTTAGTTTCTCATTTAAAATATATTGAATTTGCACAGCCTACACTAACATAATTATAAATGCGCTAAATACAAACTTTCAAAAATTTCATATCAAATTTTTGTTGGCCAAAAAGGGACCAGTTATAGCCCAATTTAGCCCCTTACTAAGCCCGTCCCTAGTTGGGGTGATAATCTTGACAAATAAGTCTATTTGATGGTCTATGTGGATGGAAAAACTCGATTTCTCACATAAGGAAAAGAGTTTCTTGTACATGTTTTATTTCAAGTTCCTATGATCGACTTAAAGTATTGACCCGACTCTCCACCTATATTCTCCCCACTTAGTTTCTCGTGCATACTTCGTTTTAAGTTCCTACGATCTACTCAAGTTGTAATGACCCGACCATCCACCGATAAGTTCCCACTCCGCCACTGCGGTCATCCAGTAGTTTGGGATTTTTTATGGGAATCGTTGTGGTCATCAAGCAGCAGCTTTCCGCGAGGTCATCCATCCCTAGATTACTCCTGCACGAGCAATTATGCTGAAAACGCCTATGTGTTAGTAAAGGAAAGACATTACCTGTATTATATTCAACGGATCACACCTGTTGAATCGGGATAATACACAAAATCCAATAATAATGGCCATTTTTCAACAGTTAAAAACGACTAGTTTTTCCATCCGTACAAATAACATGCTTCGTGAAACACTCGACTAAAACCAAATTCAATCTTCTCTATAATAGTTCTCCACCGAAAATCCTTCAACTTCGCTAAATTTCTTTATAGAAATATCTCAATCTCAAGATATTAGGCGGAGTAAAAAAAATAGAAACCACCTAGGAATTAATCCAGTCAACTTATACCGACAACACAATCAAGTTCGGATGAAGAAAATAATCCTAATCCGCTTTCCGGTTCATAATTAGCTAGAGCTCAAAGTCATTATTCGAGCGAGATAGCGCTGCTCAAAAACAAAGAGATAGTTGGTACAAAGTTAAAAAAAAAATTTTTATCGAAATCTACCGCATGGTGCTAAAATTATTGTATATAAATTTTCTTGGTTTACTTTGTACCAAATTGATGCGGAGAAGCAAAATAATTTATTTTTTTTGTATTGGTGGAACGTTGGTAGTATTTTACACAAACGTAATTTTAAAGACTTCAAAATAGGTATGTCAAATATTTTCATTCATAGTTTACATGCAATCAAATGTTAATTAATGTTTTAAAGCCATTGATTTTGTATTTTTTACTTGGTATGCCTTGCGGTTTAGGAGATGATGTCCCATTTGACCAAGAAGGTTGGTTCCAAAAAGACAGATATAAAAATGAACTTATGCGGTACTTTGCCGTAACATGAGAGGATAAGCTTAAAAACTTAAGAGGCAGTGTAATTCATAATTCCGGTGTAATCACATTTGTGTACAATCAATTACACAATGTTGACCCCGATACGTATGAACCTGAAATGGATACAAAAAGTTCATGTTTCTTTTCCCCTCAAACACAAGTGCTCAAGTAAGATGGCTCGAGGCGCTACGAGATATGGAGGTCTCAACCACTTATGATCAGGGGTCCGCTAACTTAGCCGAGTTGTCGATTTGTCACGATATTGCATCACTGGTTTCATCAAGCATCAATGGTGCATTATTGTGGTAGATATGACAATACATAACCTTTGTATTTATAAATTTATCAAGTAACTAATCATATGAGGTTTACTTTCTACTTTGATGGTATACATATTGCCTTGTGTTATACAGTTCTGTCAAAGACTTCGGTGTTTATTACTTTGAGGAAAGATGTACTAGACAGTTAGTTGGTGCAGTTGGAAAGGGAAAAAAACCTTGATCTCTAGCCTCCGTCCTTGGATGGGAATACACAAGACCGAAGAGAAAACACTAGAAATTTAAATATATGAGACATTATTCATCTCTTATGATGAAATCGAATACGACAAATGGCTTAAACCGGTTATAGAAACGATAATTGGTCGAGATGTTTTAACATATATGGGCTAGATTTTGCCGCAATGGGTACTGTGCTATCAAAAATGCATTATCAAACACATCCACCACAGTTGGTTCCATCTTTCACCACTTATCCTTCAGCAAGAGCTTCTTACTCTGGGTCTGATTTGCCAGAATTAAAGTGAGAGGTAGAATTTTTTACCCTCATTGGAGAACGTTGGATAATTCCAATTGTCTCACAAGGTCTCGAACGCCATAATTCTTATTTATGAACGTTGGCCATGTATGAACAATTGGTATAACAATTGAATTAAATGGAGTTAAGAGATTTGGAAACTAGGCAGTGGCGGAACTAGGTTTTCAAAATGAAGGGGGCTAAAAGAAAAATATTGCCACACCCAAATCAATGGGGGAGAACATGTACCACTTCATCGTGAAAGTACTAATGAAATAAGACTATATTACTCGAGCGAAACAACAATGTATAAGAATGTGCTATATGTTGATAAGAAAAACTTCCAAAGTTGTTACACAAGATTAATGCCTTGCAATAGATTTCCACTTCACAAAATCTTGATTAACCGGAACTGGATCAAATGCATGTTTTCAAAGTATATATTTAGGACCAAAGCAAAAGAGTATCTTTTAACTAAATACCAAATAATTGATTCCTTACCTAGAAGTGTAACTGTACTAATGAGGAATGGGGTATTTTCCTCGATGTCTTTGAGAAGGAGTCGTTTCTTTTTGTTTTATCCTAAACTTGTTCGACCCGGAATGAAAAGCGTTAAAAAGGTGGATACTCAATGATAGAGAGCTGGATAACCGGAGCTGTTAGAAAACGGTTTCTGGTTCCTGTTTCAATTCTGAGATTTTGTGCCTTGACTAGTGAATTGTGATGAAGTGCCAGTTATGTTTTATGCCTTCTAAAATGAAGAGCACAATAGACATTTTTATTCAAAAAATGAGTGAGGAAAACAACAATCTTTGTAACAGATCTCCGATCTTTGCTCAACGAAATAAGATTAAAAGATACATCTATGGGGACAAGGTCCTCGTCTACTTTCTATTTTCTACTGCGCACAGTAATGTAACTTAGATACTTTAAGATTGAAGCTGTAGTTCAACATACTGTAATTGCAGAGACTTAGAGCCAGCATATGCATGTCTTAAGGAGGTGCTTACAATCATCAGTGATGCGTTTTTGCCGTCACTTACCACTACATTTCACCTAGGGAGGTACTTACATTTACAATGAGACTACTACTTGCTAACATACATAGGAAGGTTCCAACAAAGTACTTTCTGTTACCCTTGGTTTACAGGTTAACTACCAAATACATAACATAACTACTTTGAAGCATTTTAACAAATACTTACTAAGCAACTTTATTACTGCACTATATGGACTAACTCTCCCTCCATTTAGTTAACATGTGCTTCCGCCCATGAAACTAGGTGTCTCTACCAACAAGAGATACACATAATGGGAGAGAGCATTATCTTATGTCCTAATTTTGCAATCCATACTGGAATTCCACCATGCCATGATATGGAGGCAGACTCACAAATCAACATTATACAAAGGGAAGGCTAACGTCTAGTGCTAGAATTAGATCAATATTGTCAAGTCATTCAGCAAAATCCCCAAGATTAGCAAGATCATAGAAGAGTATTGGATACTGAAGGATCTTAAGCTCCAGGATTAAATCAGTGGTTTAGAAATTGAGGTGAATGATATCAAGCTGCAGGATATCAAGCTGCAAGATGACATCACTGGTTTGGGAGTATGATGTAGGGGGCACGTGTGACACGAGCTGGGGTGGGACTGAGTAGTTATAACTATACTTAAACGAATGACGTTTTATTTAATATTTGTAGCTGAAATTGAGATTAAGTCTAATTATGTATACTGTTACATTTAATTAGAACTATTCTATTTAGAAAAGAAAGTAAAATT
The DNA here is from genome assembly GCA_023531105.1 of Papaver atlanticum. Lineage (NCBI taxonomy): Eukaryota > Viridiplantae > Streptophyta > Magnoliopsida > Ranunculales > Papaveraceae > Papaver > Papaver atlanticum. Next base: position 1,422,108 of record JAJJMB010016246.1, read on the forward strand.
AAATTTATAACAACTCCATCAACGTCCTATTTAAGTAGTATGTGTACTTTTTAACATCCTATACGGGTTATCAAAAATTCCTTAAGAACTTCGTAATGAGCTCTGTGAGCAGAATTTGCTCCTTTCCATCTTTGTCATTCCTCTCGAGCTCACGATACAACTGCAACATTGGTTTTACTCCTAGTCGATATTGATGGAAACCCGAAGTAAAGCTATAAATTTTTCTAACTTGTTTTCTCTTATAGTCTCAAATCGATTGAACTACCCAGCTACATTACGGTTATTTGGGTTATCAATGCCAGTGCAAATTTTTCATAAATCCTCCTCAAATAACTCGGTAAACCATTTTGACGTCGTTCCATACCCTTAGCCGAATAACATACTACAAAGTTTCTACAAAGAGATAAAATCTTCATATAAGGCGAACTCCGTGGGATTAATATAAGGTTGAGCCATTGTTAGGAAATTATGGACGGAAAAGTCGGAGAAGGTGTGATTTTTGAATGAAAATAATTGAATTTCTAGGAGAAGGATTAAAAGTTGTGGGATGAACTAGCTGTTCAGACTAGGTCAATAGGCTCAACCTGAGACGTTCATCCTCTCAATATGAGCCAATTCTCGACCTAACCTTAGCCGATCGGTTAGGTTCAAACGATCGTCTAAAGTTGAATCGGCCGACTCATCTTGAGACTGAATGTGCAATCTCAGATTTGAGTGTTTGCCTATCCAGTTTGACCATTTTCTCTGGCCACTATGGGTGGGAATGGGTAAATTTTCTCGTTTACCACCCTATTGGACTTTGATGATTAAATTACCATTTGGAATCTCAAAGAGTGAAACGTAACATCTCCAAAGAATCAAGGGATCGTCAAACAATGATCAAATAATCGAAAAGTTAGTAATCGAGGTCGTAGTTTTACATGTAAATAAAAATTGGAAAGAAATTTCTTTCCCTAAGGTTGGACAAGGAAAAAGTGATTATCATGAATGCATATTGTTTTGTTCAAATGGAATTTAGTTTAGAGTAGTAAGATATTATTTCGATTTGATGAGCCTAGCTATTCTTTTCATCAACCTCCAACAATCGGATAAATGGAAGAAGTTACATATTGTTTGGCATTTCATAGGTGTTTCATTCAGTGTAATATTATTGTCAATAATTTAGTTGGTAGTTCTTTTTTAACAACGACCCGATACATCAATATATTGATAAGAGAAAAAAGATCAAAAGGGGGACATGAAACGTGTACATGGTCTCAAAACAAGCCATAAATCTTTTCAAAAACAAACGATTCGGGAACTTAGTTACAAAGAACATGTACACAAATCTATAGGAAGGATATCATGAGGGACCATTTCCAACAGCGGATCAAACAAAAGATGGAAGGATCTTCCTGACATTGCTCGGTATTTTACGGTTCACATCTTTAACAAGATTTTTCTTACATAAAAATAAATAAAAATAAACTCGTGGTAAATTTTATAATTCTAAATAACTAAACAATTTGAATTAAATTAGAATCGGGAAAAATGCTCATGGGAAAATGCGAGCAAATTTTTTAACTAAAAGTTAAACATGAAGCTCATAACAAAAATTGGACAGAAAACAATAAATGAACACAACATAAAAAAATATTTGAAAGAGCAAGGAAAACGTCTAATTAGCACTTCTAGGCAAACGCAACCTCAAATAACCCTTTGGCTTATAAGATAACCTCAAAATCAACGGGCATTTTTTTGCTGTTCAAAAGCAGTCATCATTTCAAATATTCTCCTGTGCTGAAAATGAATCTCCCGGATATTCTTTGCGCATGCTATTTCGTCATCGATTGTTGTACTACAAAAACAGGCCTAGTTTTCCACCCAGTTTCTTATCTGTTGACGTGACAAACCTGTCTGAAAAGCACAAATCTAAATTTGATTCATAGGTTGGGGCCAAATTCCACGTGATTGAAGGGTTGATTTTGCTCGGCACTGGTAAACCTTTTCTGATCGGTTCACAAATGTAGACCGAATATGCTGACTTTGATTGAGATGCTCAAATGCAATGTACCAGTTTGAGACTTTTGAGTATATTGACACTGATTTATCCTGCAACCTACGTCTATAACACCGGGCTGGTCTCAAATGAAAACTTGGCTTGGCAAATTTATATACTCCAACGTCTCAAAACTTGATGTAAAAAGATAGGAGTTGATGTTTTAGGAGGCAACTAATGAGAAGAGCAGGCGACAAAAGATCAAAAAGCCATTGAAAATAAGATTCTAATAATAATTGGCCGAGGAAAAAAGGAAGTGTGTCAGAAAAGAGACAGTGGTGGTAGCATAGAAGTCTGAAGTGGGAAAGAGCAAGCAAGACCACGTTTAGTTGCACGCACCGCAGCACTTTGGAGCAGTTTTCAAAATCTCTTTTGATTATAATTAAAGCACGGCTGCACGGCTATCTTCTTATCGTTCCTTCACTGCTCTCATGTCTAACCTACATTTTGGAACACATGATGTTCCTTCGACTCCTACAATAACATATCTGCTTTTCTCTTTTTCGAATTTAGGGTCCCTGTGTTTTGTGTTTGACAAGTTGGCTTACAGGGTGGAATATCATTCTGCAACTTTTAGGTTCCTCGACGGTAGAATCTTAATCCCACAAGGGAGGAAAATATTGTCTCACCCCCCTACCTGCAGGATGAATTCAAAGACAAATGCTATCCGGCACAATCCTTGGAAACATCATTTCAGGAATCATATCAAGAGAAAGCTACTCCATTTCCATCTTCTACATACACAATGAAAGTCTAAGGCAGACCAGTTCTGACTTGAGTTCAAACCAAATATGAAATTGCACATACTGCTAATATATTACAGATTGCACGTTTTGTAGGTACGACCATAAGTAAAACGAAGCAGAAACACATTCTTCGTACAACTTTCTATTCACCTCTATAATGCCAAACCAGTGCATAAGTTCAGAAATACTGCTAAAATTACAAGCCTAAAGATATCACCAAACAGCATTCTCTTGTTTTAAATACTAACCTGGAAGTCTGCCATTGAAGCATCAACCAGTTTAGTATGTTTTACCAGCAGGTATATATACTAGCACCCATTCAGGTGTTACGTTACATTAATAGAAATCCCTAATTAAACACGTTTGGCACCTGGAAGATCAATCCACTGGAGTTGAAGTTCAACTTCACCACATTCAACATCTCTGAGCCTGAGAATCATATTCTGAACAACTTTATTATCCTCCACCATGACAATGCTTTCTTCAGATAAGCAGTTTTTCCTGCCTGGCATCACTTTTGTAACTATGGTACCATTTGGAAGTCCTACTAAATGCATCTTCACAGCCTCTAAAAATGGTTTTATATCGAAATCAGCATAACCCATTTTGTCATCTAAACTGAATGTGTCCTTGTCATACACTGTCTGCGAAAACCAACAAATAAGATCATGAGAAATATTACTGATGCTAGTAACACCACATAGCAAAATTTTAAGGGGAAAAAATGGCTCATGTGCGTCTCAAACTTTGTGCAGTACTTTCCAGCAATCGGAAAAAATAAGATTAGACTGGAGTGTCATACAAAATGAAATATAGAAAGCATCAAGGCAGAACAAATAGGAAGCAATTCCCACTTGTACAACTGAAGATTAAAGATTGCATAAGCACTTTCAAAGACCCGCAAATCTTAAGCCACGTTTTGCCAATATCCTGGCAAAGAAGTGAAGCTAGAGCAAAGTCTCATAGTTTCTGGACTCAATGCATATGCTACCCTGTGGACTAGGAGGTATTTCTGCTAGTAATAGTCCTTCTCCTACTGGGCTCATGCAGTTCATGAAGGAAAGGCAAAGTAACCATATCAGTTCATGGAATGTGTTTGCAGTGTGTAAAAGATAGATAACATATTATATGTTACATATAGCGAACTTCGTTCTGTGTCTGGGTTCTTTCCTCAATTGAGTACTGAAAATCTGTCCCCAGGCATTATTCCTCTACTAAACTGAGTATTCATGGCTACAAGTGACAGAAATGACGACAGCAGTAGCATGCTTTTCTTTCTAGTAAATACTCCTCAGCTAAGTATCTTGACAAGGTTTAGGCAGATTGATTCAAAAACTCAAACACGATCTTTAATTATGTTGGCTATACAGAATATCATCTTTAGCACCAGAGAAAAGCTGTAACTATATTATAAAAAATTAACGTCTTTACTGGGAATCAGCATGAAAAATACATTTTGTTTTTTAACAGCTCAAATGGGTAACAACCGATATAATTTGCTGTTTGGCACAAGTAGATGAAGATGTACTTAGGTTTATCAATTATGGGCTAATGGCAAGGTGGAGTTCCTAACTTTAGCGAGTCATGACAGTACACCGTTTAATCCTTTCAATTTTCAACAAAGAAAACATACACATAAACCATCTTTCAACGATAAATATCAGTAAAGTCTGAATGAAATAAACACTCTCGAGGTACCCATTAAATTGAGAAATATTTGACAAGTAATAGTATGTACAGACGCAATTGTTTCGCACCAGCAAAGAGAAATCAGTAATGGCAACATTTACAAAAAAAACTATCTAAATGTTAATGCAGAAACAGAAGGTATGTCTAACCCAAAAATGTAATAAGGTTAACTGCAACCGAACAAGATTTTCTTGTCACAAGTTTTAGCAAAAAATTGCTGCTGCAGCGCATGTCCAACCATTTTAGTTTATAGGGAAAAACACTTACAAGTTTGACTGGCAAATTTGGATCTTGAACACAAAGAGTCAGATCTTCATTCCACTCAGGGTTTACATCTTTTTTAATCACACGAGTCTTGAGTTTCTGCATCAAATTTTTCGACATTAGTTACACAATATCAAATCACAAAAACAATACCACCGACAAAAGATTTAATAAACAAGATTAAGATGAAGAAGTAACTACCATGGATTCTATACCAAATTCAAACTAACCAGCGAACAACTAGCACTACATATAAGCATGAATCTTGAAATGAAAACATTAGAAGATTTCGCTAAAGCACAAAACCCGGCCAAGATTTTTTTTTGATAATATAATCAGTAGTACACTACATAAGTAAACTCTGGAAACTTAAAAGAATATTTTGTCTCATTTTTGACATGGACTAAATCAAACAAGTCAGCTAAAGAATGAGGGGAAACCCAAGATTACTTGGTCTCTTTGAAGTTGCAAATTATAGGGTACAATTTGAGCAAATTCTAAAATCAAGATGAAGTAACTGACAAACCATCTCTGTAGTTGTCACAAAAAAGAGTGAGATTTCTTGTGGTTAACTATGATATATAACAGCATGAAGAGAGGAGCAACAAAATCAAAACATTTTATAACATCAAAATAAAATTTGGCCACAAATTTCTCATCAACTTCGAATTTTTTAATTTTTCCACGGAAGTATAAGAACTAAAATGGCAAGATCACACCTTTCTCTACAGACAAAAACAAAAACTCTTTAACCCATGAAGGGTTTGGTCATATCCCATCAAAATTTGAAGATCACTCAAAAACATAGGAAAATACTAAAAAATAATAATAATCAAGAATCAACAAATGGGTCACATTCAAAATACCAAAAAATAGCAAGAAAACAAAAAAAACGAAGGAAAAAAATCAAACCTGTTTACCCATCTTGACGACAACATAGGGATCACTAGTGAGAACATCACGAATAGCTAGATTAATCCCACGGATGACTTTAATTCTGAGAAGACCCAGTAAGTTATCCATTGAAAATGGTGTTTGAGAAGATGGAGAAGATGGTGGTGAAGAGAAATTAGAATAAGTTGGACTTTGATGCGATGATTCCTCCATTTTGACAATCCTCCTGTATATAAGACCCCACTTACGTCGTAATAAATCAATTCTGAAAAAGCTAAAAAATAAATAATACCATAAACAAATTAATTTCAATAAATGTGAAAAGACACCAAAAGAGAAGAGACTGTATTTTCCAAATTTCTTCTTTTTTTATTGCCTTTTTAATGAATTAATGGAACAAAAGAGAGACTTTTTCCGGATCAAATCCGCTTTAATAAAAATGGTTTAACATTTTTTGTGATTTTTGGGAAAAAAATTTAGATTAAAAATGGTTAAATATTTGTGGACAACAGAGACTTGCTTGACTTTTCTCAAGCGGAGATACCCCGAGTTGTGTGGTATTAAATGGACGACTATAAATACTATGATGTTGTCGGGATCCTAGAATGTTGCCAAATTTGAAGTGGTCAGCATGGACAAGACGATAATTACTATCAGAAATTACGCGTTGCTGATCAACCTGGAACATGAAAGCACCGAAGCATACCGCCACATGGATGGCTGTTGGCTGTTGCCATTAGCAAGGAAAAACACAAAATTAGTCTATCGTAGAACAAATATTTCTCCGAGAAATATTATCACTTTCTTTTTTTTTAGCCTTATTTCTTTGAAAACGAGAAAGTTGTTGGACCAAAAAAGAGGGTACCCACCTGCATCGGTCCCCCATCCTCGGCTGCTCTTCGAGTTATAGTCACCGATCGTACACGTACAGCTAATGGGGTATTTAATTACCTACCTCGTCTTAAAGCTTGGGACATCAATTAAAACAGAGAACCACTTGTACCTTGACTGTTTTTCTGTAAATGTATATCACGCCCTCAACCTGGTCAATACACTTTGTGATCAAAGATAAACAGGATCTAATATGGCTACTATAGATGTTTAGCACTTCTGTATACATAGAAAACATTTTTCCCAATCCTGCCGAGTTGACATAATTTATAGAAGGGGTACCAGAAGTTGAGGAGGAATATCAATCCATATAAAACAAGTAATCCTGGATGTTGGATCTCTGGACTGGAATCAGCCTCAATAATATTAGTATCCCTTTATCAGTCATGGGATTTGATATTCCAGATTCATCTCGCTTTCTTTCTACTAATTAGACTAGAAGAAAAAAACATCGATCGTTTCTTTTACATATAAAAGTTTCTGTACCGGAGTCCCAAATGTCAAATAATTTTTATTTTTATTTTTTTTGCTCGATGGTAGTAGGAATATGTTGAATAGATGCCTTGTTTTTAGCATAGGTTGAACAAATGTTAATGTAAAAATTGAACAACACGAGGAGACTTCCATCTCCTACTTGTACTAGTTAAAGATATGAGTTAATTGTTATATACACGAATATACTATATTTGTTTAAAATGATGGAATTTTAAATATCTACTCAGAGTGCCAGCTTGCCTTGTTATCTTCAGATTTAATGTTTCCATGTAAGTGTTCTCCATATCTGTATTCGTACTGGTGAAATATTGACAAATAATCAGTAACGATTAAGATTGCAGTATCATTTGCGTAAAAAATGATTATTATTCAAAGGTATTGTGGCCTCCTAACAAGCTGGAACATTAATTTAACCGCTTCCGAAAATCATTAACATTCATCTTCTTTAAGATGATCCACCATATAAGACAATTGCTCCTACACTGAATTCGGAAAATAGGCCATCAGTTTAGAAACATAATCATGAACCAATAACAAAACCTAACTCGCCACAATATTCTACCACCATAAATTTCCCTTTGGACACAATTTTGTCCACCAAAAATACGACTTTTTTTTGGGAAAGCATTAAATAAAGGATTATCCACCTTCACAAAAATCAGATTCATCATATCTCTATCTACTTTTCTCTGAATTGTAATTTGAAACTTAAACGGCAAACCATCTCAGTAGCGGCTTGGAATCTTATCTTTTCTTACCACTTAAGTGATCCGAATTTCACTCGCCACGGGCATAAACCAAACCACCACAATCTACCGGCCATCTAATAAAAAACAAACCTACATATATCACCTCATTTTACGTTGCCTTTTTCGGGCATTCTGGTTAGCCAGAAATGAGCTTACATAAAGAACAAAATTGTGACTCTCTCTCTCTTCCAACATCATCAGAGTTGTCGTACGAATGGAACATGAGTTCACCTGAGCTAGTAAGGTATTCCCCTACATCTGCCGAACCAGACACCTTTACCAAACAACATCAATCACATGCTCACTAAAAAAACTCAGTTGGATAAACACCTCCCCATACCAGAATGAACAGAATTTGTTATTAATGGGGCCACCTACGACCTGTTAAATGAGGTTTCATATGCAGGAGTTCTTGAACTACATGGTTTCGGCAATGACGTACAATATTTAGGGATAACCACAGCTTGGTGGAGAGGCATGGGTTATGGTTGTGGCGGTCTGAACAACAACAACTAAAATAGGCAAGAGTCTTCTTTGAATCAGACTTTCAAAACCTAGTTTATTTTGTCAACTGCAGATTTGCATCATCGTGGTACTTGAAAAATCAGCTTAATGAAACTTGGGCCGCCTAATGTGATTAGTTCTAGAGCTTATACTCCACCATATTTATAGAAACTTATTTTGAGGCATACCTAATTGCCAAAATAGGTTCACTAGGAAAAAAAACTCACCACCCCTTATATACCCATTTTTTATAATGGCATAACTATCCTTACATGATTAATGTTAATGGTTATGATTAGATTTAATGATAATGATTAATTAGGAATGTTAAGGATTGATTAAAATTAAAGTATTAGTGGTAAATTAATGGAGAAATCAGATTTATATGAAAGAGTTGAGGTTTTTGAGAAGAAGAAGAAGAAGAATGAAAAAAATACTTGGGTTTTGAGATTTTAGTGATTAGAAGTGACTAAAATGTGTGATTCAAATCAGATTCACATGTATACTTGTAGACGATGTTTGATCTCCATTTTTTAGGATGAATTGTTAAAAAAAATCGAATTTTTACAACCTAGATCTACTGACCAGATGAATGGTTCGGCTGATAACTTGTCGAAGAATACCTAGAGGTTCGGCTGATAACTTATCAGCCGAACCTAGGTATATTTTCAAAAAACATTTGTTCGGCTGACAAGTTATCAGCCGAACTTCACTGTGTAACTGACGAATTTAGGTTCGGCTGATTCAAATAAAAAATTGAACAACCGAACTCAGTGTGTTTTTTAACAAAGTGAAGTTCGGCTATCATTTTCATGATTAATTATCAACCGAATTGTTCTTCTGAAACGTAAAACAACGAAGAACAATTATTTGGGTTCCAATATGCAGATTCGAAGCTAAAAGTCTTTGCACAACACTTCACACGACTCATTTATACTTGTGGTTTTAATCAATGATCAATAATTTATAAATCAACAATTAATCACCGATGAAAAAAAAATCAAAACGGTTTGATTAATGATTAAAGTAGGTTATGAATGAAAATGATTTTGGATTTTTGTTAGTTTAGGTTTATGTTTTAAATTTAGGGTATTTAAGTAATTTAAATTAATTAAGGGTAACTTAGTAATCTACCCATAACTAGGACACCCCTTATAAACCCACCCTAGATAGGAAAATGGTTTTGTATGCCTCAAAACAGGTTCTATTTATAAAGAACGTAACTGTTTGTACCCTCTATAAAACAACTGCAAAGCCCGTTAGGCAAGCCCGCCTAGCCTATATTTATCTCCGCTAACCCAAAAGGAAGTTTCCAGCTGCCCAGGTTACTTGCAAATGAAGTTCAACTCATAACTAGAGTCTAACATAAACTATATGAATATATGGGTCTAAATCTTCAGAGGGAGGAGTTTTTACATGCTTTCTAACCCTGGAGAAAACCATTGTAATGCTTATATCAATAAAACTACTTTCTCCAAGGGAATTCTTCCATGGATGTAGACATAACTCGTCGAACCACGTTGTTGATGGTGGTTTTTAGTTCAGGGCTAAAATTGTAAAACCCTATATTTAATGCGCCATCATTTTGCAAAGAAGTTGAGCCATTTAAAAGTGATGAGTGCCCAGGCCTCTTTACTTACATGTGTATTGAGCAATTCAGTATATTTATATGAAATTTATCCAGAATGGTGCGTGTAGCAACAATCTCAAATATTCTGTAAATTTCTGAGTATTTATTATATGCCATGTTCCCCAGTTGAACTCTTAATACTGACATGACATGACGACTAATGCTCGCTCCCAGCCGAGTATCATGAATCTCCCGAAGTGTTAGGATCAAGATGCATGTGGAAGTAATCAATCAGAGGCACGCAAAGTTATGCTGCCCTTTGATATTAAATTAGTGATTTTTTGTATCAGTATGCAAAATTCACCAAAAATTGATTGATTTTTCGGCAACCCGCAAAATTCAGTTCTTTAACCTAATTTTTTCAATTTGAAAAAATTAGGTTTGAGCCCTGCGCGATAGTTCAAACCCTATTGGTCGAAACTAAACCTAGGCAAACTAGGAAGTTGATCCATCGGGTAGGAGCAAGATCCTACCAAAAATCAGAAAACAAGAAATAAAGAGAAACTGCGGCAAATAAGAGCAGCGGAAAAAAGAGGCGTGGCCGCGCCACTTGGAAAACCGATTGGCTTCAACAGGCGCCACCTGTGGCCGACTGGCCACGCTCCATGTTGCTGCCTGCCGGCCCCCTTTTCCATCGACCAATCAGATTGCTTTAAAAGCGCCACATGCACTTTCAATTAAAAGTGGAAGTTGGTTGGTCGACACACTTAATTCCTTAAGGAATTGGACATTGGCTGCCCATGTCAGTGTCAAAACGATCACAGATGCACGTTTTTGCCGGCTGATTTATCAATCTTGGCCGCTCCCTGAAGCGACCGGACAAGCGTCATCAGGCATACCGGTGGGCCCACTAATACTCCGTCCAATCGGAGCCCTTCCAACTCGCCAACAGAGCCACTAAACGATTGCCCAAAGCTAGTTGGTCGCGCGACTTACAAAACCCTAATTTCTATTAAGCAGCAATACATTGCTGCCGCAAAACGATCTCGGCCATCCAGCTTCGCCAGCCGAATTGGCTGGCCTAGATTCAATTCCGATCGACGAACAAAGCGCGGATACGCTCACTAGTGGCCCGACTATAGTGTTGGCCGGTCGAATGGTCCATAGCATGTCGCCAACACCAAAAACCGTTGGCCCAAAATGGGTTGGCCACACGGCTTTTAAAACCTAAATTGAATCAACGACAGCCATTAACTGTTGCAAATCATCTCGGTCGTCCAACTTCGCCAGTCGAATCGGCCGGCCTAAATCCTATTTTAGGCGGCCAACAAGATGTGGCCATGATCAACGGCCACCCCCTTCCATAAGCTGCAATCGGCCAAGCCACTGCTTGCCTATATGGCCCCCAAACGGTCGCCCGAAAGTGGCTAGTAGCGCTGCATTTAGGAATTTTAATAAATTCAACGGAAGCCATTAACTGCCGCAAATCATCTCGGCCGTCCAACTTCGCTACCCGAATTGACCGGCCTAGATCTAATTTTAGGCGACCAATAAGATGTCGTCGTGATCGCTAGCCATCACTCTCCTATAAGGACCGACCGGCCTGCCTTTGGCGCGTGTGAATGGCTTCTAGAAGCTTCTCGAAAATGGCCGGTCACGTTCCTTTAAGACATTAATCTCCGCGACTAACTTGAACGAGCTTTACATAACGATGCTTCACGTATAGAAGCCTGCATTTTAGGGGACGATAGATTTCTTGCTTGTTTGTTTTGATTGAATTCATTTCTACAACCTTTGAAGACTGGGACCAACGTCTTTATGCAATAAAACCTATGGCAGAAGGGCAAATGCATGAACAACAGATACTGAGCAACGGGAGGAAAACTTCAAAAAAAATAGTAAGATCAAGACAAACAGCGATAAAATTCACATGGAAAAAGAGGGGAAATCAAAACTAAGACATGCAGATATGAAGAAATGAGAGAATTAAAGTAGAATTTCAAATCGAGAAAACTGAGTTGCTCCCGATTCACAACAGAGTCATTCTTCCGGTTCATCGATAACAACTGAACAGAAAGTGTTTTTATTGAGAAAAGTCGTTCATCAAAACTTAGAATTCCCATCAGGAGAGGTTTGTGTCTAGTTCGTATGAAACGGTAAGTTGACTAGTTGAGGACCAAGTTCATCATTGTAGATGGTGAAATTTGGATAAGGGGCAAAAGTGTCATTTCAAGACCATAGACAAAATTCAACTCTCACGGGAGAGATTAAGCCATTGGTCCTCAAGGAACTTATAGCCACGATTTCTAGTATACGTCCCCGCGGGACACTGCTGGTCGTGATGCCGTGACTCCTAGGTTCTGTAGAGCGTAAAACGTCCCTAGTAGACTTATGAACCAGAACAGCCACAATTCAAGCATGTCTTCACGAGACGCAACTGATTGTGATGCCATGATTCCCAATATACATCCTCGACGAGATACTGCTGGTCATGTATGCTCTGTAAATGCGTAAAAACGTCCCCGACGGACTTATGACCCAGAGCGGAGACATACATGTCTCCTGTAAGCAAGACTCACCCTATTTGAGTACATCATCACGAGATACACTGGTCATGTCTACTCTAGGCTCTGACTCGACTTACCGGGGCTTCCGAATAATTCCTAGTACATCTCCGCGAGATACACTGGTTATTCTGTCTCCGGGCCCTTTCGACAGACTCCTAGAAAATCCTTTCGAGATACACTGGTATTCTCAGCCTCATAAATACAGACACAATTTATTCCTAACACATCTCTGCAAGATACGCTGGTCAAAGAAAAGTGAGCCAAAGTCGTGCGGTGACATTAATCGGGCGTACAAAGCCTTTTCTCTCTCTTTAGGACGAGTCCCAGCTGACCACAGAGAGATTTTGATCTGTTAAGAAAATCTTCGTAGAGATTTTGATCCTTTTGCAAAATCTCGGAGATATTCACATCTCTCTACAAAATCTATCTTAGAGAGATTCAAATCTCTATGCAAAATCTCGGAGAGATTCACATCTCTCTGCAAAATCTCGGAGAGATTCAAATCTCTCTTCAAAATCTGCGAGAGATTCAAATCTATCTGCAAAATCTCTGAGAGATTCAAATCTCTCCGCAAATCCCGGAGGATTCACATCTCTCCGCAAAATCTCAGTGAGATTCAAATACTCGGGAAATCTCAGACAGGGCCGAATATTCCCCATAATAGGCACACGCCTTACCTAGGGCTCAATACTATTTCTCATCCTCTCAAACACACTCACGGCAAGTAAATTGAGCCTTAACTAAACATGTCTATCCAAAAACGTGGATAAGATCTCTTGAACTCTGCATGCTCAACAAAGGGACCCAAAAACAATAAAACGGTCTCCACATGACATATGTGATCGGCCATGGAGAGAGGGAGCTCAACCTCAACTCCTCTTACACTCTAAACACAATTCCTGAGGCATTCCATGCCTTTTCACTTGACTCATCCTAGTCATTCTCACAAACGAGAGAATATCTATTTATCTTGGCCAACTCGGCTAAAGAGAATATTTCTCTCTCTCAACACATCATCACAAAGGCTGACTCAGCTTCACACAAATGGGGTGATATCAATTAGGGTTTTGGTCTGGTGGTCTATAGCACGTGTTAGAAATACCCGGCATATTTATCACCACAGAAGAGAGTAAAGGCGGTAGAATAATGAGATAAACTCAACCTAGTTTATTTCTATATATTCTTGAAGAGACGGAAGAAATGCTCCGCACGGAACGACAAGCAATCCCTATCTTCACCGACCTGAGATTAGAGAATTCAGCTATAAATAGGTCATCTATTTTGTTAGAGCACTGCTCGGTCGAACTTGCAAGCGTTGCTATCTCAAGCTTGTTTGTCAATGTTAGTGATCAAAACTATAAGTCCTGATTTCCATTCTACTTTAAGTAATGTCTCGGACTAGGATAGATTGTGTAGTTGAGCATTAGACTTCATGGCAGTCATTAATTGAAGACGAAGAACTACTAAGGAGAGCTTGTGGAACTTCATCAACAAAGGGTATGTGGAGACTAAAACTCATCTATCAGTTGGAAAGTCTATTTCTACTCTATCTCCAACATTGAGACAAAAGTTGTATTATGATAGTTTTCGATTATACACATTTGATATTTCGAGCTGAGTTTAACTCGCTTATATATTTCTCTAAATATGTGTTGGTAAGCTTTCGCTTCAACCAAGTTTATCTTATATTCTTGACGAAAGTCAAAAGATGATTATGTGAAAATCGCTGAGTAACATCTTACATGGTTTCTGTGATACAATCATTTGGTGTAGACTTGGAATGTTTCGTTATGATTATTTCAATATCTTGAAAATTGCTTTGATGCTAATAGTGTGAGAAAACGACTATTGTCATCCTCTAAGAAAGTTTCAATGTTTGAAATAGAGTTTAGAACTAATGGATTATGAACATAGTATGCATTCTTGCATGTATGTGATCCATGACCGGAACTATAGCATGCATACCCATATGCGTACTTGTAGTTGTGGAATTCCGGGTACCAAGTACACATACCGGTGCGCATACTTGCGTAAGGTATAGGTCCGGGAATTTCTACTGGGTTTTGGAAGTGTACTTAGGTATGCATACCCGTTCGCATACTGGCGAACCCAAACTCAGACCGACTACTTAGGTATGCATACCCGTATGCATACTTGAGTGGTTAAAGTTCTAAAATCGGTTGGCTCATGAACTAATACATTTATATAATAGGGAATGCATTCTTTGCAAACTGTGTCTATAATGTTCATGAATTGATTCGAGTGAATCAAACCGATTTTGCTTCAATTGTGTTCTTTTATACTTCTATTAGAATATAGCAATTGAACAACTCTTAACTAGTTTCATTTGAGTCATTTGAACTAGTTATGGTTAAGATAAATAAGGTTGATATGAGAGTGTTCATATAGCTAACCTCGGTTAACTACTGTTACGCCAACATGGTGTACACGTTTAGGTAAGGTTACATAAACCTAAATGAGGGTACATTTCATTTGTGTATAACAAGCTAAGTTCGATCTAACGGTTGAAAGATATTATCTTATATCTAATCAGGTTTTCATCTAACGATGAATATTGAATTCTTTGTTACCAAGGTAACTTAGATTACAAACCCTGATTTGAAAACTATATAAAGGAGAACTCTGGCAACTGGGAAACCTAATCCCCACACCTCTTGTGTGATACTAGTTGCGACTAGAGTCGATTCTCCTTTAACCTTAGGTTTTTCACGAAACCCTGTAGGTTAACGACTTAAAGACTTCATTGGGATTGTGAAGCAAGACCCAACTATTTTCTCTATAGTTGCGTGTTCTGATCTTGCCCTGTTCTATCGTATTGAGTACGAACTTCTCTAAGATTTGCTCGAGATTGATTCTCCGATAGGAAAGATAAAAAGTAGTCACAAACATCTTCGTCTCATCGTTTGTGATTCCACAATATCTTGTTTCGCTACCATACGATTAAGATTATTGTGAGGTGATTAATAATACTAGGCTGTTTTTCGGGAATCTAAGTCCGGTTTATCAATTGGTTCCTGTGCACCTTGATTTATCAAAAGACAGAACAAAACTCATAGGTATTTCTGTGGGAGACAGATTTATATATTCCATTAGACTTTTCTGTGTGAGACAGATTTGTTTATCAAGTCTTCGACTTTGGTTCGTCGCAACTCTTAGTTGTGGGTGAGATCAGTTAAGGGAATCAAGTGCATAGTATCTTTCTGGGATCAGAGGCGTAAGTAGCATGACTGTACCTTAAATAATTGTGAGATTGATTAGGGTTCAACTACATTCCAGTTCGAAGT
>JAJJMB010016246.1:1437829-1499444 GCA_023531105.1 Papaver atlanticum
AGTTTCGGCTATTTGATGGCATCTAAACAAGTTGGTATGTTGTTCTCTTTTGGTCATTAAGTATCTCTATGAAAATTTCATGAGGATCCCACTAGTTTTCGTACCTTTGCCAATTTTTATTGACAAAAAGGGGGAGAATTAATGTGTAGTTCACACTACAAATACATATGGTTTACGGATCATTATGTAAGGGGGAGTGGTTTTCATATTGAGATGAAGTATTGACTAAGGGGGAGTGATACATATCACCATAGTATTGTTGTCAAAGTTGTGATACAATCGGACTTTGATGATGTATAATGATACTATGACACTGTATAATAATGATTGAGAGTAATTGTTTTCTCATTGTTATAGCTACGGATCTTCAACAACGATGATGCTGAGTTGAACACATTTGGAATCATTGGAGTACTTGGAAATGACGAAGATTTCGAGTAATGTTGAAGAACCAAGGAGATCAAGCATTTAGATGAGAAGCTACAAAGTTTATTTTTTGTAATCCATATGTATTGATAGTTTTATCACTAAAATTGACAAAGGGGGAGATTGTTAGAGCACTGCTCGATCGAACTCGCAAGCGTTGCTATCTCAAGCTTGTTTGTCAATGTTAGTGATAAAAACTATAAGTCTTGATTTCTAGTCTACTTTAAGTAATGTCTCGGACTAGGATAGATTGTGTAGTTGAGCATTAGACTTCACGGCGGTCATTAATTGAAGACGAAGAACTACTAAGGAGAGCTTGTGGAACTTCATCAACAAAAGGTATGTGGAGACTAAAACTCATCTATCACTTGGAAAGTCTATTTCTACCCTATCTCCTACATTGAGACAAAAGTCGTATTACGATAGTTTTCGATTATACACATCTGAGATTTCGAGCTGAGTTTAACTCGCTTACATATTTATCGAAATATGTGTTGGTAAGCTTTCGCTTTAACCAAGTTCATCTTATATTCTTGACGAAAGTCAAAAGATGATTATGTGAAAATCGTCGAGTAACATCTTACATGGTTTGTGTGATACAATCATTTGGTGTAGACTTGGAATGTTTCGATATGATTATTTCAATATCTTGAAAATTGCTTTGATGCTAATAGTGTGTGAAAATGGCTATTGTAATCCTCTAAGAAAGTTTCAATGATTGAAATAGAGTTTAGAACTAATGGATTATGAACATAGTATGCATTCTTGCATGTATGTGATCCATGACCGGAACTATAGTAAGCATACCTGTATGCGTACTTGTAGTTGTGGAATTCCGGGTACCAAGTACACATACCGGTGCGCGTACTTGCGTAAGGTATAGGTCCGGGAATTTCTGCTAGGTTTTGGAAGTGTACTTAGGTATGCGTACCCGTTCGCATACTGGCGAACCCAAACTCAGACCGGCTACTTAGGTATGCGTACCCGTATGCATACTTGAGTGGTTAAAGTTCTAAAATCGGTTTGCTCATTAACTAATACATTTATATAATAAGGAATGCATTCTTTGCAAACCGTGGCTATAATGTTCATGAATTGATTCGAATGAATCAAACCGATTTTGCTTTAATTGTGTTCTTGTATACTTTTATTAGAATATAACAATTGAACAACTCTTTAACTAGTTTCATTTGAGTCATTTTAACTAGCTATGGTTAAGATGAATAAGGTTGATATGAGAGTGCTCATATAGCTAACCTCGGTTAACTACTGTTGAGCCAACATGGTGTACACGTTTAGGTACGGTTACATAAACCTAAATGAGGGTACATTTCATTTGTGTATAACAAGCTAAGTTCGATCTAACGGTTGAAAGATATTAGCTTGTATCTAATCAGGTTTTCATCTAACGATGAATATTGAATGCTTTGTTACCAAGGTAACTTAGATTGCAAACCCTGATTTGAAAACTATATAAAGGAGAACTCTGGCAACTGGGAAACCTAATCCCCACACCTCTTGTGTGATACTAGTTGCGACTAGAGTCGATTCTCCTTTAACCTTAGGTTTTTCACGAAACCCTGTAGGTTAACGACTTAAAGACTTCATTGGGATTGTGAAGCCATACCCAACTATTTTCTTTGTAGTTACGTGTTCTGATCTTGCCCTGTTCTATCGTATTGAGTACGAACTTCTCTAAGATTTGCTCGAGATTGATTCTCCGATAGGCAAGATAAAAAGTAGTCACAAACATCTTCGTCTCATCGTTTGTGATTCCACAATATCTTGTTTCGCTACCATACGATTAAGATTATTGTGAGGTGATTAATAATACTAGGCTGTTTTTCGGGAATCTAAGTCTGGTTTATCAATTGGTTCCTGTGCACCTTGATTTATCAAAAGACAGAACAAAACTCATAGGTATTTCTGTGGGAGACAGATTTATCTATTCCATTAGACTTTTCTGTGTGAGACAGATTTGTTTATCAAGTCTTCGACTTTGGGTCATCGCAACTCTTAGTTGTGGGTGAGATCAGTTAAGGGAATCAAGTGCATAGTATCTTTCTGGGATCAGAGGTGTAAGTAGCACGACTGTACCTTGAATAATTGTGAGATTGATTAGGGTTCAACTACATTCCAGTTCGAAGTTTATAATTAGTAGGCTAGTGTCTGTAGCAGCTTAATATAGTGTGGTGTTCAAATCTGGACTAGGTCCAGGGGTTTTTCTGCATTTGCGGTTTCCTCGTTAACAAAACTTATGGTGTCTGTGTTATTTCTTTTCCGTATTATAATTTTTTATATAATTGAAATATCACAGGTTGTGCGTTGAATCGATCAATTGGGAAATCCAACCTTTGGTTGTTGATTGAAATTGATTGATCCTTGAACATTGGTCTTTGGTACCGTTCAAGTTATTTCTCTTATATTCAATCGGGCTCGCAAATTCCTATTTGCTGATTGCAGATTGAATTGAGATATAGAGATATAAAACTCTTTGATATACTTTTTTCTGGATTGAGTCTGACTGTCTAGTTGATTCTCTTGAAAGTATATTGGAGTTTGTCTATTCAAATTGCCGAACGAAATATTGGGTGTGGTTGTTGTTCCCCCGCTTTTTCATATTTCTCCAAGCTAATACGATCTTTCTCATAACCTCTCAGAGCAATTCTTTTTCAAACCCTAGAATTCTTTTATCTCTCTCTTCATATTCTTTATTCCCTAAGACCAGCCTTAAACCTCTCCTGTGACTGAAGCAGCCTTTTAACGGCCACTGTGCGTGGTTTATGCGAAGACTGTTCGTGCTCAACCTCCCATAACTAACTTTCAGAAATCCTAGAATCTCACTTTAACCGCTTTCCGATTTTAGGTAACTACATTTTGGCGACCGCAGTGGGAGGTTGTTCACTCAGCTACAAATCTCAATTATGGTCACCATTAGGAAGAAAGAAGATTCCACCAATCCAAACACAAAAACTTTCCATTGATTCAGTCTCTGTAAATCCATTACAGACTTTGTCGAGAGAGCTATCCCTACTAGCACTTTCTCTCTCTTTCGAGTTTGACCTTAGTGAATAGGTTAGTGCGTCCCAGATCACATGGATCTCTTCCTGCATAATGAAACGTTACATTAACCTACTTCCACAAAAACCTACTACCAACCCTTAAAATATTGGCTAAAGACCTGAGAACTACTGGAGACCCAACAAAAATCTTGAGAAAATCTCAGATCGATATACAAACTTATATGAAAATTCCTTTAAAGTTACCAGTAGGGATAAATCCAATGAATCTACATCGAGTACATGTTCCTTATGGAAGGAATACTAAAATTATTGGGAATAACACGGACGGGATCCAATCTGTCCACAATCGGCCTCACCGGAGAAGATGTAGCTCATTAAGAACGCGACAGAGTAAATGAGCAACCATCCAGCTGACTTATCTCTCTTCAAGACCAGATGATGATCTAAACTTGGAGATTCTGACGAATATTTTTTCCAAAATTCGTTTAGGTCAAGGGCCCTCAACCTGATCACAGGGGACTCGGGAAGTTTATTTCACTTTACTATTTTACTTATAACTCTTTCATTCTGTATCAGATTGACCTAGTTCTTTTTATGTCCGATTTGTCTTTTCTTCGTTTACAGGATAAACTTAGCGAAACTTGGAAAGGTTCCAAAAAATTTGTGACCTAGACAAAAGCGTTGCAGAGCCACATAAGGTCATAAATCGCCAGCCGAGATGCATCTTGTCGTTTTCCTGTTTCAGAGGATCATGACCAGAACTCGATAAAGTATAAAATGAGACGAGCTTCCAAGACATTGCTCGGCCAAAGCTAATACTTATCCGAAGATTCAAATCCGCTGGTCGATATGTTATCTCAACATCTGTCCCGTTAGAAAGAAGAGTTGTCCTAGCAATTGTACGACTAAGTCTCGATGAGCCTCCATCTCGGCTACACCCATGATTATCCAGTATCATTTTCCAATGGGACCTCATTTCACCCAAGAAGGAGAAGGAGAATATCTTCGCACCTGAACCTACCAAGGGAAAAAAATCTGAAGTGAGGCCAACAATTCAGATAAAACTCCGTTACTTGACATACAACTACAACCAACTACTGTCACTGAAGTAAAACAAGAGAATGATCCGAGACTATTGCTTCAGGATACACGTTACTCGGTCAAAATATCTTATATCGAGAAAATTCACTTGACAGGTTATTCCATGAGTCAGGCTCAGACGCGACGAGCGAAGGACAAGATATGACAATCACATACAATTTTCTCATGTCAAAACACGACTCCTCCACGTGAAGAATTACCTATAAGATTCCCAGAGAACTCTTCTATCAATAATACAAATAAAAATCGACTGCGCAGTTAGACCTGAATGTATCTATTACCCTACTGGTAACAGAAGGCATATACTACTCTCAAGTTCTGTTAGAGCATAGCTTGGTTGAACCTACCAAGCGTTGGTATGTCAAGTTTGGTTGTCATATTTTAGTGAATCAAAACTCATCTAAAAGTCGCTTGATTATGTACTAGATCCAACTTCGTATAGGTTAGACTAGAAAGTCTAGGAATATGAGACATACAAGTACTACTTGAAGACCTGAAGAACGTGAAGAAGTAACGAGCTACAACGACGACATCATCCTTCCTATTGAGGTTAGTAATATTGACTTGAACTGTTTCATTCCTAACATATCTTTCAAGTCGTGTTATATTGAAAACATAACTGCGAAGCTGTGTATGAATATTTTACTCTAGTAGTTAGACATGATCATATGATCATAGTATTAGAAAATTAGACTACGGAGTATAACGCTTATCTTTTGAACTTCGTAGATATGACATCGACATAATCTTATGAATACTATTATGATTATGTGTATGGGTAAAGGTGAATATTTCATCATAGGAAACAATGTTTTACATTTGTTTCAAGGAAGTACATTCATGAACTTGTTTTGTGAATCAAAAGGGAAATCGCTAGGATTATTGGTACGGCTATTCATTGCAAATCTTTAGATTACCAATACGTGTGAGATGGTAGAACCGATCGTAACTTTGTTATATATCTTGGTACACCTAATCACAATGCCTGACTTATGATTTGGTATGACTAGTTTTGATTAATTAGTGTAACTGATCCTAAGTAATCACCTGAGATGGTATGACCGATATTTGTAATTGGTGTGAACGATCCTAGTAATTGGTGTGACCGATCACAGACAAATTGTGTAATCGATCCTTGTAATTGGTGAACCGGTCCTAGTAATTGGTGCAACCGATCCTGGTAATTGGTGAAACCGATCCTAGTGACGGGTGTGACCGATCACAAGCAATACCATGTGTATATGGTAACCGGTCCTGGTAATTGATGTAACCGATCCTGGTAACTGATGTAACCGGTCCTGGTAACTTGTGTGACCGATCACAAGTACTTCCATATTAGGGTATAACCGATCCCAGTGATTGGTAGAACCGATTGAACCCATGAATATGATTTGATATTTGATCAATCACATAGTTGTCTTGGAATACAGATGAACCAATTCTAAACTTGTTTTGAAGTGTGGTATAATCGATTTCAAGATTGTACATATGAAAGATGATTTACAAAGAAAAGATGTCAACATACTTTGAACACGAACAGTAACTCTTATCTTTTATTGTTCAAAGATATTCCTTAATTACTCAAGGAGATCATACTCCGAAATAAATTAAGAATCTTTTAATTAAGGTTGTTATTTTTATATGCTTTAATTACCAGCAATTAAATGCATATTTCTAGAGAATAAAAATTAGTAATTTGCATTTACTAATTGGATATTTTCTATTGAGAGATTTCGGGAAATATTGGACAAAGCATTTCCTGGAATTATGAAAACCGAACGGGCATTTATTGCATATCTTGAGAATATTTTCGGTTTTGGAATTCCTTGGTGTCCAAACATCCTTGGTCTATAAATAACTAAGTTTGCATTTCTAGCAAACTATCCTGAGAGCCAGGCAAACTTCATCTTTTTTTTGTTTCTGGTGGAGCCATCTATTCAGAGAGGAAAATACCCTAATTAGGAGAAATCTCTTACGACCGCTCGTTTAAAGACTTCTATGGGATCAAGAAGCTCTAAGAGTACCGTTGGTGGGAAACTAGATAATTGCAGTGTTATTAGTTTTCGATTTATTTGATTGACTAACAGTTGTTGAAACTTTGATTTCACCTAGTTTGTTTATTCTTGAGAATATTCTCTTCTGATATAAGATTCACACAAACTAGATCGAAGTATCGACGGGATCTTTAGAACTGTTTGTAGATCTAAAGACATCTTGTGATAATCCATTGTTAACATACTCCGTTCTGTGCGTGATTGATCACAAGAGATTCAAGTGGTGTTGTGCAGGTTTTAATTGAATATTAAATAAGATTTGAAGACGAAGAAGATTTCTTATAGGTTTCTCATATCTTTGTGTTGCACAAACCTTGATCGGCTGGGATCCAACTAGAATCGAATTTATTTGATTGATTAGTTGCGTGAGATAAGCATCACTTTATAGTTTCTTGTTGGAATCTATATCGAGTGATTGCAAATCTAAACTTGGCTACTTCGATAGTTATTGGATAGATGGATCTAACCAGGCAAAGGAGTTTATTAGTTTAAACGGAAGATCCTTTGCATATGACTTGAGATATCTTATCTTAAAGAATCAATAGAGTTGTTACCAAACAGATTTGTTGTTCCTTTACTGTTTGGAATACGATCCAAAGGAATTGTTCCAGTGCGTGCACTTATCAAAGTCGGAAGCGCATGGATATTGAAGAAACTAAGTGAACTAGGGTTAGTTTCTTGGTCTCAACTATACGAAGTTGGTTTAGATTTTGTATAGCGGCTTAATTCTGAGAGTATTCAATTCCGGACTTAGTCCCGGGGTTTTTATGGATTTGTGGTTTCCTCGTTAACAAAATATTTTTGTGTCATTTACTTTTCCTTTCAGCAATTATAATTGTTGTTATTATAAATTAAAGTAATTTACACAAACGTTAACTCTGCATTACTTGATAGTGATTGGTGTAATTTCAACTTTGTTGTAGTAAAAGGTTCGTTGAGACTTGTGAAGATTCGAGTTTTTAAATTTAATAAAAATATACAATAATATTACAATTGGTGCAAGAGGTACTGGGACTAAGGATTTAGCCAATCTTCATAACATAAGGTTCACTTATTTATTCTCAACAATTTTAGCTCAAGAAATATAAACATGGACTCTATTTTTTGCCAAGGTAGATTCTCAAAACATTAATTGTAAATGTTAAGCATGGGACATCAAATCACCTAAGCTAAGCATGACCCATCTAATCAAATGACAACCAATTTAATCAAATCATATTTCAATTAATTTTAATGCAAAAGTCATAAAAAGAATAAAAATAAATTTACCATGTATGAAGTTCGGCCTCCTCCGTCGTCCCAGTGTTGGGGTTTAACTCATCATGTCGAAAACACACTCAAAATATGTATTCATGGCTCAAAAAGTGTTTACAAGAAGAGAAAATAATGAAACAGGAAATCTGCAACAGCACAGGTGCGTTACAGACCGACTGTTTCAACTCTCAACTGTTATGATGAAGATAATCGTTACAAATCTGAAGATAAATGTTGCAAACTAGTTGAAGAAACTGTTACAACGAAGATAAATGTTGCAAACCAGTTGAAGAAACCGTTACAACCAGTTGAAGAAACCGTCACTGTTTCCCTGTTCTTCACGAGCAGCAGCAGCAACAACAACAGAGTTTTGAAAACTCTTGATTCACGCCTCCTGAGCTCTCCTCTCGACCCCAAACTCTCGACACCCCTTCTATGGAACCTTGTGACTCTATTTATACACCAAAATCCTAAAAATCACGCGTCAATTACACAAAATAATTCTCATTTACTCCCATGCATGGAAAAGAATAATTTCCATTTTAGATTAATTACGCGTCTAATATCGTGCTGCACACACCAGGAGCATTCCTTCACGTCCCATAATAAGTTAGGCACGCATAAGCCACAATAAAACTTACCAAAATTACCAAAAATTCTGAAAATATCTTACGGGAATATCACGCATGTTTTGCTCTACACTTGAATTCTAGCCAATTCTGGTCGAAACCAAAGACCATACAACGTTTATATGGGTCCTAAGAATGATCTCAATCAATTCCATCCCTTTATTCTCTCTGAAATGACTCCAAAAATCTGATTGAAAATCTGCCAGGGATAAACATAATTTTCCCGCCTTTTTTTGTTTTTGAACGTGAAGGAGAAGGGGGTTCCCCTTATCCGCTGCTGGATTCCGAATAACAAATGTCCCTTGGGTGCCTTTAGACAACTTTTCGAGCCGATTTTTCCAAAAATGTTTATTGCCCAAAAATACCTACAAACACATAAAACACCATAATAAGTACAAAAATGGGTACTAACAATATACACAATAAAGATGAAAATAGACACATAAATGCGTATATCAAATACCCCCAAACTTATTATTTGCTAGTCCCGAGCAAATCAAAACTACAAAATAAAATCATAACTCACTGTCGCAGGCATCGCGATTGCACTTAGCGTGTGCAACAAGCCTTTGAACCCCTAGGTGGCCCTAGTGGCCGAGTTATAGTCTCGGGAGGGTTTACCAGAGGTGTACCCACAAAACCTTTACTCCAGACCCTAGCTATCTACGCAGAACCTTGGAATGGCACTAAAGAACCTCCTTGGTTGGCATACTTATTGATTATGGGAGAAAGTACCCTGATGCGAAATTCCAATTGCTGTACACGAGTTTGCACTCAAACATACTAAAATTCATATATAAGTGACAGAGCTCTACTAAGATAGTTTCACTATGGACATCAATATCCGTAGTCAACAAATCACATGGATAGATTAAGAGATGGATATAGAAAAACATAGATGGTTTTGATGTTGACTAGGTGAACGGTGTTTCTCATATCTGTCTGAAGGCCACTGCCAAAATGAACCTATCCTAATGGACTGAAATACTGGTCTGACTAATATCAACACAACTGGCATATACAAGGGGACCAGTGGTCGATAATCCTGATTCTAGATCAACTCGTTTGCCATATACAAGGGAACCAGCGGTCGATTTATTGAACACACATTTATTATTTATTTATTTATTTAGAACTAACAACATGATTAGATCTTGTGGATCCAAGCGCATGCTTCTTGTCAGCAGATTACATGGTAATTCCCATGGATCCTGCATTCCACGTTTGTTTAGGCGACGGAGACAGGGAGAACACACACATATTGCTATCCAAGTGTTAAAATTTATTCCGATTGGTCTTTTTTTTTTTTTTTTTTTAGTATCTCAATCACTCTATTACACCCTAACAGCGGTAACAACTTGAATCGTGAGCCCCACCTAATCACTTAGAGAAACATATTTTAAAAAGAAAATAAAATAAAAAAAGAAGTGAAAAGGACTCAACGAGATATGGCGAAACTATCATGTTATTTCTAACACCTGAGCTCTGTGCTTTTACGAATAGACTCTTATAGATGTTTCCAACTACTCAGATTGGTTCCTCAACTCCAAAAACCAAAATGCTTCCATCCACTTAGATTGGTTAGTGCCATCCTTAATAGGCATAAATTTCTAGGCTCTGGAGTTTATTTATTGCAACTAAAAAGTTTTTCCCATACCCCCAAACTTAAATCTAACATTGTCCTCAATGTTCTAAAGATAAAATTAAAAGATGACCAAGGAGAAACTGTTACCATTTGAAGCAAAAGAGTTAAGGAAAGATATTACCGTGTTGCATGAGAATGGGTTACCTCCCAAGAAGTGCTAAGTTTAAAGTCTTCAGCCATACATTGGAAAGGATTAGTCACCTCGAATCGTATAACAGTAGTCGGAATAACTCTGGGTCTTCAAAACCAAATTGAGCTGAACATAGGAAACAACAATAAGCCAAGAAAGTGAACAAGTATCGCATGACCTTACCTAGTTTCCTGATAACTATCGCTAACTGTGGTTCAGGTTCAGGTTCTATGAAAGGGTCTAGATAAATTATTTTCATTGGATGCATTTCCTCATAGGTGGGATCTGAATCATTAGGTCCTAAAGTCTGGAAAAACTCAAATAGGAACTTAGAAGCACACAATAATAACCTAAATAACTGAGGATCCTCTAAGTCAATCAGATTTGACTTACATAATTGACCACAATGAAAGTAGTGGTCATTCTTAAGTAAATGTGTCGATTCTATTAACCTAAAGTACTTAGGCTTAGTCTCAGAACTTGATAAGTGACACATTTGAAATATAAACGTTCCCACAGTTGGAAGAAAACTATTTGGTGGGAAAACAAAGTCAATCTGGGTATTATAGCCTGGGCAAACCACATCAACCATAGGATGGGTTTCTAACGACTGAACTTCTTCCTGGACATCATTAGGTTCGGGAAAACGAGTATGAAGGTAATCTTGTAAAATGGTCGAGGCACAGATATCAAGTCCTAAGTGAGGGGACTTTCTGAGAGTTAAAGGTAAGGCACTAGGAAAGTGATAATCACCCCCAAACTTAGAGTTTTCAGTGTCTCTAGATAGACTAGTCATAATCTCCCTAATTTCTAGATCATCAGATTCTTGGAAATGGTCAATTGATTCTTCTAAGTTATTATCAGGTATTGCATCTTTACTCATCTCTACGGGTCTATCTTCTTCGTCTAAGACTATTGTTTCTAAGTCGCTAGACTCTAAAACAACATTTTCATAATAAACCCGTTCCTCTAAACCACTATAGGCTTCGTAATCAAAAGGAAAATCTACATCGTCTAAAACGGTGGTATCACTAATCAAATCCTCGTCCTTTTGAATAGGTGAATAATCATAAAAATTATTTGGATTTGAACTAGAAATAATATAATCATTACAAAGCTCAATTGGATTAATAGTTTCCTGATCACTATGCCTACATATTTCAGATTCTTCATTATTACTATCCTCATACACGTGAATATTTAGTTCTCTAAGTGTTCTAAGAAGGACAAGATTGGAACGGAATCCAGAAAAGCAAAATTTCAGAGAAAATAAAGGGAATTTAATTAGCTCAAACAGGGAAGTTGAGTTCATAATTTTCAAAACCAAGACCAGACATGCGCGTATATCCCTCTCTCAAGCCATGACCATGCCTAAAGAATCTCATAAAGTCTTTCATATCATAAAAAATCAGGCTCATATTGGTTTTTGACGAAAATACCCTTGGTTTCAAAGATAAGCATTTTCTCTCGGAAAAGGGGTGTCTGATTAGTATAAGGGGTTGAACGATCTCTCGTCATACAAGGTGCTAACCCTTCAAGACATATGCACGCCTACAAAGCCTCTTCAAGCATCTCCAGAGTGTCTGAAGGATTCAGATGCAGACAAAAAGAGAAATTAGGGTTTAGGCGCAGTACAAGCCTGAATTCAGAATTTACATGGGATACGGACTCCATAACTTCAAAAGTAAGTGCCAATTTATTCTCATAGGATTTTATCAACCTCACGGACAGCCAGGAAGCCGCTCAAATCCCTCTCTTCCCCAAATACTCACTTGCACAAACTCGGAAGCTCAAGGATGCACAAAGAGAGGAAATTAGGGTTTTGTCCAACTAAACCCTAATTTGCAAATCCCATTCGACCAAAATGGAAATTTCATCTCTATAAGACTCTATTCTCACTACGACGACACTTCCCAATGCGAAAGCCTAAAAGGATTCCAAGTCCAGGGTCAATTCCAAGCTCAGAGTTGCACAGAATGAAGAAGTTAGGGTTTTGATCAAAAAAACCCTAATTCACAAGTCTAATCTCTCAAAACGGAATTTTACTTTATCAAGGCTCAATTGTCACGCTAGTAACGTCTCCTAACACAAAATCCTAGAAAGCTCCTAAATCCAGAGTAGATTCGAAGTCCAGAATCAGAGCAAGCAAAGACTAAGCATAAATTCGGGGACTCCGCAAGTGGATTGCAATTTCACGCCTGAACGATTCGTAACCATCTATATACTCATCATAGAACAATCAAGGTTCTACTCTTAGTAGGGGACTTAATGTAGGTGGTGAAATTTGGATAAGGGGAAAAAGTGTCATTTCAAGATCATAGAAAGAATTCAACTCTCATGGGAGAGATTAAGCCCTTGGTACTAAAGGCACTTATATCCACGATTTCTAGTATACGTCCCCGCAAGACACTGATGGTCGGTGATGCCGTGACTCCTAGCGCAATCCTCGATGAGATATTGCTGGTCACGTAGATTTTGTAGAGCGTAAAACGTCCCCAGTAGACTTATGAACCAGAACAACCAAAATTCCAGCATGTCTTCGCGAGTCGCAGTTGATTGTGATGCCATGGTTCCTAGTATACATCCTCGATGAGATACTGCTGGTCATGTAGGATATATAAATGCGTAAAAACGTCCCCGACGGACTTATGACCCAGAGCAAGACTCACCCTATTTGAGACCAATGAATGATTCCTAGTACATCATCGCGAGATACACTGCTCATGTCTACTCTAGGCTCTGACTCGACTTACCGAGGATTCCGAATAATTCCTAGTACATCCCCGCGAGATACACTGGTTATTCTGCCTCCGGGCCCTTTCGACGGACTCCTAGAACATCCTTTAAAGATACACTGGTCTTCTCGGCCCCATAAATACAGACACAATTGATTCCTAGCACATCTCTGCAAGATACGCTGGTCAAAGACAAGTGAGCCAAAGTCACGCGGTGACATTAATCAGGTGTACAAAGCCTTTTCTCTCTCTTCAGGACGAGTCCCAGCTAACCACATAGAGATTTGGATCTGTTAAGAAAATCTTCGTAGAGATTTTGATCCGAATGCAAAATCTCGGAGTGATTCACATCTCTCTACAAAATCTATCTCGGAGAGATTCACATCTCTCTGCAAAATCTCGGAGAGATTCAAATCTCTTGGAAAATTTCAGACAGGGCCGAATATTCCCCATAATAGGCACACGCCTTACCTAGTGCTCAAGACTATTCCTCAGCCTCTCAAACACACTCACGGCTAGTAAATTGAGCCTGAACTATACATGTCTATCCAAAAACGTGGATATGCTCTCTTGAGCTCCGCATGCTCAACAAAGGGACCCAAAAACAATAATACAGTCTCCACGTGACATATATGATCGGTCATGGAGAGAGGGAGCTCAACCTCAGCTCCTCTCACACTCTGCACACGATTCCTGAGGAATTCCATACCTTTTCACGTGACTCATCCTAGTCATTCTCACAAATGAGAGAATATCTCTCTATCTTGGCCAACTCGGCTAAAGAGAATATTTCTCTCTCCCAACACATCATCACAAAGGCTGACTCAGCTTCACACAAATGGGGGGGGGGGGATATAAATTAAGGTTTTGGTCTGGCGGTCTAAGGCACGTGTGATAAATACCCGACATATTTCTCACCACAAAAGAGAGTAAAGGCGGTAGAATAATGAGATAAACTCAACCTAGTTTATTTCTATCTATTCCTGAAGAGACGGAAGAAGTGCTCCACACGGCACGACAAGCAATCCCTATCTTCACCGACCTGAGATTAGATAATTCAGCTATAAATAAGTCATCTATTTTTCCAAGCTAATATGATCTTTCTCATAACCTCTCAGAGCAATTCTTCTTCAAACCCTAGAATTCTCTGATCTCTCTCTTTATATGCTTCCCTCCCTAAGACCAGTCCTAAGCCTCTCATGTGATTGAAGCATCCTTTGAACGGCCACTGTGCGTGGTTTAGGCGAACACTGTTCATGCTCAACCTCCCGTAACTCACTTTTAGAAACCCTAGAATCCCACTTTAGCCTCTTACCGATTTTATGTAACTACAATCATTTTTTCACAGGGCCACCCGAATGCAAAGTATTTGAAAATATACTACGTACCACTAAGAGAAAATCCTACCCAGCAAAAGAATATGTTAAATGAAATGCCAAGTGAGGCTAGTGCTACAAATACAATTATAGGGAACCAGCAAGTGGTCTAATGGTTCTCTAGCTTCCTTCCATAGGGGAGGTTGAAGATCAGATCCCTTTAATAACATAAATCATATATTAATGGATTTAGGTGTAGTTCTCTGAATCATTGTTCCATCCTATCAAACAAAGAAAAAGGTACTACAATTAGACATGTATTGTACAAAACTCTAGGTAAAAACTCCCACTAGATATATCAAACAAAGAAAAAGGTACTACAATTAGACATGTACTGATATGGGACGTATCCAAACACGTCACAGTGGCTAGTTGAGTTTCCAAATCTTGCAGGATTTGAATATCTCTCCTTGTTTAAGTAGGGGTCCAATAAAAGGAAAGATAATAAATTATATGAGTATTCTTGTTAGGTATTAGATATTTATGGATTTGTTAGGATTAGTAAAAATCTATTGATAGGGTTTAGTCGTACTATAAGTACTAAAGAGTCTGTTCACTTAGAGTCAGCTTGAGGCTCATTATCTTGATAATATTATTGATTCAGTTTGGTTATAAACCATCATTTATCATAGCTCCTGGATTGGAGTGAGCTATCTGTTCGAAGGAGTGGATTCTCCTTATGTTATTAATCTTTTCTTATTTCTTTTGTTGTCCTATATCAGGTGGTACCAGAGATACAGTTCTTTCCTGCTGCCCATCTTTGCCTAGAAGACTGATTCCATGTCTAAACCAACAAAAACAACTAATGAAGGTGGTGCAAAACCTAGTGAGAAAAATACTGAGAAACCTATTGAAGAAACTACCAGCAAAGATCCGATGTTAGTGATGATTAAAGCTTAAGATACTACTATTTCTTTTCTTTGTAAAGCAATAACTTCTCACACAAATATCTTAAAGGAACTCCAAGAATCCTTAAAGTCTTTAAAACTGGAACGAGGTGAGAAAGGCGAAACTAGTCGAGATGCAGAACGCCTTCCATATCAACAATTATCCCAAAGATTCAATCGAGACGGAGAATGGCGTCATGGACCGTATCAACACCCACCTCAAAGATTCAACCCCAAAACTACACCAGAAGATAATATCTCTAACTCTAGAGGTGCTACTAACCAAAATCCTTATTTTGACGGGTGCAGACGAAGGGTTGGACATGATGTCCATGGGTTTTCCGAGTATGATTTTGTTCATGATAACTTTGGTGATTTTGAAGAATTCGAGTCGAACCCCAGAAATTTGTTGTTGGAGCATTCGGATCCAAGAAGAGGTTTTCCAGGGTTTATAGGAGGTTCCCGTTATACTCCTATTGAGTACGATGATGAATCAGAGTTTTTTTGTTTTTGATGAAGCGTACCAAAATAATACTCTTCGCGAAGATGGTGATCCAAACGCTGCTTACAAGATGAAATTGGACGTTCCAAGTTATGATAAAACAATCGATATGGAAGGGTTTCTCGATTACATTGCATATGCAGAGAACTTTTTTGAGTATATACGAATTCCAAAATCACAGCGAGTGAAGCTGGTTGCTTTCAAGCTCAAAGGCGGGGCATTCACATGTTGGAGACAAATTGAACATAACAGAAGGCTTAGGGGAGAACCGGCAGTCACCTCATGGCCCGAAATGCGACGCATAATGAAGATTTGTTTCCTCCCTCTAGATTTTTCGCAGAAACTTTTTCAAAGCTACCAACAATGCGCACAAGGAAAGAGATCGGTGAATGAACATACTGAAGAATTTTTCCAGATAGGTGCGAGAGTTAACCTCCCTGAAACTGAAGACCAACTAGTGTATCGGTACATCAGCGGTTTGAGACCAGACATCAGCGAAGCTCTTTACTTGCAGTCCAATTACACCGTAATTGAAGTCGTTTCTCTTGCTCAAAAGATTGAGATACAACATAAGACAGAGGTGAAATCTGAATACAAGAGGAACCCAATCTTCAAGGATGGTTTAGAACAACCAACAGAAAGGTTCGCAGGTCCTTTTAATAACAATCAACATACATTCTCGGACATCAAAGGTCATTCCATTGAATCATCTACTGCACCAAAAATTAAGAATAATAACAATCCTTATGCAAAACCGATGGCTGATATTTGCTACCGTTGTAGGAAACCTAGTCATCTTTCAAACGAGTGTCCAAAAGGGCGTCGAACTGCACTAGTTGGAGGGGATGAAGACATGGTTATTGAGCCAAAATCAAAAGAGGAATCCATTGTTTATGCTGACGATGTGGAATCTATTCAGGTGGTAAGGAAAGTGCTACAATGTGACGGTACAAAACGAAAGGTACTCCTGGCTCCCAAAATCGATGAAATTACTCAAAGAAATAAACTTTTTGAATTCAAAGGCATAATTCTAGAAAAGGTTTGCGACTTTATCATTGATAGTGGGAGTACAGAAAATCTTATATCATGGAAGTTAGTTCGAGAACTCGGTTACTGACTGAACTGCACCCTCATCCTTATCGTATCGGCTGGATTAAGACCGAGTTAGAAACCATAATTGAACAAGTTTGCAAGATTCCAATCGCTTTTCCAAAGGTTTATTGTGATGTTATTATCTGTGAAGTAATAGACATGGATTCATGTCATGTTCTTTTGGGACAACCATGGCAGTATGATGTGGATGCTCTATTCCGCGGCAAGGCCAATTCCTATGAGTTATATTGGCAGGGAACGAAGTTGACGCTCCTTCAACCAAGCGACAACCAGTTAGAGAGGAAAAGGGATGCTTTCTAATATGATTATATATATCGATGCTACTGATTGTGTGGCTATTAATGATCGTGATAAAGTCGGGGCGAGTTTAGTCACAGTGGGGGAGCCTGATACGGGACGTATCCAAACACGTCACAGTGGCTAGTGGAGTTTCCAAATCTTGCAGGATTTGCATATCTCTCCCTGTTTAAGTAGGGGTCCAATAAAAGGGAAGATAATAGATTATATGAGTATTCTTGTTAGGTATTAGATATTTATGGATTTGTTAGGATTTGTCAAGGTTAGTAAGAATCTATTGATAGGGTTTGGTCGTATTATAAATACTAAAGAGTCCGTTCTCTTAGAGTCAGTTTTTTTTTTTATATAATGAAAAACTTAGGCTTCCAAAGAAGCACCTAAGACTGATACAGAGTGTTTGCAATGGAAGGATTACTCATCCCTCCAGCAATGCTTTTACAAAATAGAGCAATATTAAAGGAATCCATATTTTGAAGTCTATGGATGAGCTTAAGGCTTAATAAAACAAAAGTTACTGGGTTGAGATCAGTATTACTGTCTTCCTCTTCACTATTACTTCTTTCATGGTAAATTAGATGGAATCTTCCTTTAACAGCTTTATGGTAGAGTAACTTGAAACGAACTAGATTCTCCATGTATTCAGCTTGTATCTCTATATTTGTGTGCTGCATTTCTTTGGCCCATTGGAAGGCTAGGTCTGCTCCTCCTGTTGCTCCCCAAGCTCCATAGTATCCTGGATGTCCTCTGGTATCATTGATGTTTCTTGCAAAATCCATCATAGTCAGTGCAGTATAGTAAGTCAAGTTTTCAGGATCTTGCAGAGTGCATATTTTGATGATTTTCCCAAAATCCACAGTCTGATTCAGATTATATGGATTGGTGTTATGGTACATAGTTGAATCTATTTCCTCAGGTAAGAGGGGGAAATCATTCATAATATGCTCTGGGATGTTGTGAATTCCATGGTGATTGCAGAGATGTTGTTTAATGCGCATAGAAGTGATTGCCGCATTTGGCTTGATTTGTATGAAAATCAAATCACATCTCGCTTTCCAGATATACCAGCATGTAGTGGCATAAATGTTGCAGTCCTGGCTGAACATCCTAGTATGAAACCAGGAGTTGAGCCAGTCCATGAAGATAGTGGTGTTATCAAACTGAGTATTATGAGAACCAATGATTTCCTGCCAAACTAAAGTTGCAGCAGGACAATGTAGGAACATGTGTGTCATGGTTTCTTCTTCCCCACTATTGCAAATGGTGCATAAAGGATCAATATAATGCAGAATGCTAGCTGTTTTAGCATTAGTGGGGAGAATCCCATGAGCACATTTCCAGATAAAAATACTGATAACTGGAACCACATTCATGTTCCATATTTCCTCCCAATTGCCTGTAGTTGTATCATTCCTGTATAGGTTATCAAGTTATGCCTTATATAGAGCCTTGACAGAGAATTTTCCTTTGTCATTTAGGTTCCATATTATCTTGTCTTCTTCATCAGGATGAGTTTCCAGAGCAATTATTTCTTGAGTAACATTGTTACAAAAGAAAGATTGCACTAGAGTTTCATTCCAGTTTCCATTTGGGAGAAGAAGAGACTCCACAGTTTCAATATGATGAGGACAGTTAGGAGGTTTAATGAGTCTTGTAGTGGTGCTTGGGATCCAGATATCTTCCCAAATTTTGATTTTTCTCCCATTACCAATTCTCCAGACACAGTGCTGTTGAATGTTGCTGATGCCTTCTAGTATTCCTTTCCATATCCAGGAGTCACCATCTTTTGATTTTATGTCCATATTGAGAACATTCCTGCCAATTAGATACTTTGCATCCATAAGTTTGTACCAGAGAGAGTCTTTATCTTGCTCTAGCCTCCAGCCAATTTTTGTGATCATAGAGCTGTTAAAAAGTTCCATGTTCATGAAACCCAATCCTCCCAGCTCTTTTGGTTTGTAAACTATAGTCCAAGATTTAGGGTAGTAACCAGTTGGATTTTCTATATTTTCCCCCCAGAAGAAATCCCTTTGGAGTTTGTTGATGTCTTTGCAAGTTTGCTTTGGGATCTTGAAGCAGTTCATCTGATAGATACATGCAGACGAGGTGACAGATTTGATGAGCACTTCCCTCCCTACAGGATTCAAAGGCATATTTTTCCAAATAGATAATCTCAGTTTAAGTTTTTTAACTCCAGGTTTGAAAGAACTGATTTTGCTTCTATGGGTGAAGAGGGTGAACCTAGATATTTATCATCCAGCTGAAGAACTTGAACACCCATAGTGTTGCTGATAAGAGGGATAAAACTTGGGTTTGTGTTCTTGCTGAAGAAAACTCCATATTTATTGTAATTAATAAGTTGCCCAGAAGTGCTTCCAAAAATTTGTAGGATCTCCATAATGTTTTCAGGCAAGTTGGCTTTGCAGAAGATCATGCAGTCATCAGCAAATAAGAAATGGTTGATTGATGGTGCAGATTTGCAGATCTTTATTCCATGTATGATGCCCAGCTCCTCAGCATGAATAAGAGTTCTGGAAAGGGATTCCATGCAGAAAAGGAAAAGATAGGGTGAGAGAGGGTCACCTTGTCTTAAGCCTTTGGTAGGTTTGAAGAATTTATCAGGGGAGCCATTTATAAGAACAGCAGAAGTGGAGGTTGATATGCACTATTTTATTTTGTTGCACCATTGGTCATTGAAACCAATCTTCTTCATGATGGATAATAGAAAGGTCCAATCTACTCTGTCAAAAGCTTTTGCCATATCTATTTTGATACCCATAGTTCCAGGGTCTCTTTTTTTCCCTCTTTTGGATCTCATATTGTGTATGATCTCATGAGCAATTGCTATGTTATCAGATATTTGTCTGCCAGGAATAAAGGCAGATTGGTAAGGGGATATGATTTTGTTAAGATGAGGTTTCATTCTCTGGGCTATGAGTTTGGATATTATTTTATAAGTTGTATTGCAGAGACTGATGGGCTAAAGTGGCTTGGAGAAGTAGGATTGTCAATTTTTGGGATGAGGGATATGAAGGTAGAATTCATTTCTTTTAGTAAGTGACCAGAGGTGAAGAAGTGTTGTACCATTTTTACAATGTCATTTCCTATGATTTCCCAGTTGGTTTTGAAGAAGTTTGGTGGGAATCTATCAGGTCCTGGAGCTTTATCGCTAGCCATGTTGAACAGTATGGATTTTATTTCATTGTGGTCAGGGTTCCTGTTGAGCATAATGTTGTCAGCTGAGGTTATGGTAGTGGGTATGAGGTTGATGATTTTTGGTGAAATGTTTATGGGTTTAGCAGTTGCCATGTTTGAGAAGTGGGTAGTGAAGCAGTTTTTGACTTCTTGATAGTCTGTAATCCAATCTCCTTTCTCATCCTGTATTGTATCAATCTTGTTCATTCTAATTCTACTCTTAGTAGCTCTGTGGAAGTAACTTGTGTTCTGGTCTCCCAATTTTATTAGCTAATCCATGCTTTTGGTTTTCCAGAACTTTTCTTCTATGTCATGCCAGTTTTTGAGTTGTTTCCTTGCATCAGCTAGTGCATGGCCTCTATCCACCTTGAAGTAGTTGTTGTGTAGCCAGTTTAGATATTGCTTGCATTCTTCAATATTGGTCTTGATGTTTCCATAGACTTCCTTGTTCCAGACTCTGATTTGCAACTTTATGTCTTTGAGCCTTCTGGCAATGGTCAAGGCACTGGATCCAGATAGAGATTTGCTCCAGCATTAAACTATTATTTTCCTGCAATCTTCATGATCCAACCAAGGGCCAAAGAACTTGAATGGTATCTTTCCATTTTTCCAATGTGGGTTGGAATTCAGTAGGATGGGATGATGGTCAGACCCAATGGCTAGCATGTTGGTGATTGTGGTGTTAGGATAGATGGCTAGCCAATCATCAGTTGCTAGTCCTCTATCTAATCTCTGTTCAGTAAGGGCATGACCCCTTCTTTTGTTTGACCAAGTAAAGGGGCAACCAGTAAACCCAAGGTCAACCAAATCCAGATCAAGTATCTTGTTATTGAATAAAGATACTTCAGAGATATCAATTGGGTGTGTAATGAATTTTTCAGTATCATGAAGGATAAAATTGAAGTCACCTATTACCAACCAAGGCAATTTATTGGTGGCTGCAGTTTTATCTATCATTTTCCAAGAGTTTAATTTAGTGGTAGTATCATAAGGACTATCATAGTACCTTGTGAAAAGCCAATGGGGGGGTATTGGCAGGTCTGATTATTGCATTGATATGGTTCAAAGAAAAGTCCATAATGTCTAAGGAAATATTGCTTTTCCATATCAATGCTAATCCACCATTAGTGCCACTTGCCCCTCCTGGATTAACAAACAAGAAGTTGTTGACACCAATATCATGCATAGTTTTCTTAAGCTTATCTGTTT
Organism: Papaver atlanticum; assembly: GCA_023531105.1. Classification (NCBI taxonomy): domain Eukaryota; kingdom Viridiplantae; phylum Streptophyta; class Magnoliopsida; order Ranunculales; family Papaveraceae; genus Papaver; species Papaver atlanticum. The sequence continues at coordinate 1,459,403 of JAJJMB010016246.1, forward strand.
TTGTTTAGTTTCAGAGAGAAATATAATGTCAGGATTCAACTTATTAAGCATATAATTAAGGTAACTCTTAGCATCCCTAGTTCCCAATCCTTGACAGTTCCATGCCAAAGCAATGAAAAATTGCTAGAAATATGACACATTTGGATACTTGAAGGTTAGCCTTCTAATGATATGATCATAATAAATGCTTATGATAGATTGAGCTATAAAGTAGAAAATGAGAGATCTTAAGATGAAGAAATAAGGGGGGATGAGAGATTGTACCAATGTTCCAGAGGAGGAGCTTTCCAGGGTACCATTAGCCATTAAGAGAGGAGTGTTGCCCATCTGCTCATTTGTGTCTTCAGTCAAGTCTTTGAATCTCTTGAGGTTGGCCGACTCAGAACTATTGGATATGTGGTATTTTCATTGGGGAGAGGTTTCTTTCTTTTGGGGTCATGAGTAACAGTGTTTGAAGGGGTTTCACTAAGGTATTCAAAGCTATGTGTTTTTTTCTTGGCTTTCCAGTCCGCTTCCTTCTTTTTGGCAATTTCAATTTCCATATTGGCTTTGATTTGGGCCAGAGTGGGAAGGGTATTGAAAGGGAATTTTTTAGCTACAGGGGAAGCAGGGAATATGTGTTCAGCAGCAGCAATATCAGGAGCAGCAACTTCAGCAACATCTGCTGCTTCAGAGTTATTGATATGATGATCTATTGCAGCAGCTTTCATTTTTGGAAGTTTTTTCTTGTATGAACCCACAAGTTTTTTTGCTAGCTCTAATCTTTTGTTTTTAATTTGACAGGCCAGAACATCAGGGTGAGGAGAGATTGAAAGATCAATGAGTGAAGTTTGAGCTCAAAAGATGATGAGACTGTTAGAAGGTGAGGCAATGTTTGTTATGGCATTTTCAAGCTCCAATCTTTTAGCAGCCTTCATTTTAGCCTCAAATTCAGCAGCAACATCAGCATCTGAGAAAGGTCAGTAATTTTTTGTTGTGGGGTTCTTGGTGGGGGAGCTGGTTGGAGGGTTGGTAGGGATTGGTGTGTAGGGTGGTTTTTGTTTGGTGGAGTAGCACATAGGGGTCCTGGGTGATCTAGGATTCTGCAAACTTTACAGAATTTAATGTCATTGAGAGCATAAGCAACTTCCAGCCAGTGGGAAAGAGTAGTTCAAAGGCTTCAATACCAAACTTGAGAGATCTAGTGACATTGATTGTAAGTTTTACCTCCAAGTTTTTTTCAAATCTATCCCTTCCATAAGTTTTTTTAGCATCTTGATATACTCTAATTGGTTTAACTATATTTCTGATGTCAGGGATGATATGAGTTGGGATTCTTTTAACAAGAAGCCAACATGACCTTAGAGAATAATTCTTCATCAATCATCTCAAGACCATTGGCAGGTACACCTACTAAAACCATAAGTTTCTCAAAAACTCCTCTAGTACCTCCTTTTCTTAAAGTTGAGTAGTCTTCTTCATGAGTGGTTCTGAGAATGTAAATTTTTTTTCTCCTATTCCAAACATCAACTTCAATTCTACTCTGCATTTCCCAATTTGCATTAATGAAGTTACTGACTCTGGAGGTTTGAAAACAAATGTTGCTGCAGAGTTTACCAATAAAGCATCCTTTCCAGTTTTGAGGTTGTTTGGTTTTGACATTATCAGGATTGATGAAGACTTTTGGGAACAAATCCTCAGGTATAGTTAGAGTTGAGTTCATTTTATGGACCAAGTAATCAATGGTGTTAGGATTGGAGTAGGAGAAAGAGGCCATGAGACTAATAAGTTGAGACAGAAGAAGGAAGATAAGAGGAGGGTTTCGTTCACTGGGAGTAGTATAGGTAATGGTTATTTTTCCAATGGGTAGGGGGAATTGATAGGCTTTAATTTGAATTTTGTTCACGGGTGTATGCTGATGCTTGTCGTACTTAGGATGGTTATCCAGAGTTCTGATATTTATGGTCAAATAATAGAGGGGATTGATATGTATGTACTTGTGTATAGAGCAAACTCCAATGACTTTGTTACTTTGGTCTTGAGCTTCTATGGCTAACGGTACCTTGGATAGATACCTGTCATGAAAAGCCAAACTATGTGATGTGTTGTTAGCAGCATTGTAACTAAAGGAAGGAGTAGTTATAGTTACCAGTTTGCAATAACTTTTAACCTTGCTATCTTCTGATGTAGAGTATGGATAGAGAAGTTTTTGATCGGGTCCAAGTTTTTGTTTGGACTGTTGACTCAGAAACAAAAACCCAATTAGATGTTTGGATTGGATCCGAGCCCAGCAAGTATGCCATTATGCATTAGTCGGGTTCCGAGTCAGATGAGTGAGCTTCTTAGATTGGTTTGTGTGGATTGGGCATGCGATCATCCAAGTTGTGGTGCACGTCAGCCACTTACTGATGCTAAGTGTAGTAGTGTCCATCGGCTCTTCTCCACCTGTCAAAAGAAGCAACTGCTTAGTTAATGGGTTAATGCGTAAGGGGAGCATTTTCCTATTGCATAGGATATGATAGCCTATTTGCGGGAGATTTGAAACGACAGGGAAAGAGAAGATAGAGTTTAGAGGGAGAGATTGTGATTTTTGGGAATCGTTTCTATTAATTGGTGAAGCGACCGAAGACCCCAGAATGAATCCTTTTATAAGAGACTGTTCATTTTCCGGTGAGGAGTTTAATTGCTTTCCTTTTGCAACTTTTTCTTCTAAAGAGATTCCAAGATTAATACTACTTTGTCTTCCTCTATGGCGGATAACCAGCAGAATGTTGATCGCAAGGGAAAACGGAAGATGTCTGAGGTAGATATCGAGCCTCGAATTCATTGGTTCCCATATGAGCACATTGTTAGTCGCCTGCCATACGGAATTGCTTTTCCGCAGGGTTGTGAGTCTCCGAATTTCAGAGAGAGTTTTGATTGGTATTTGAAGGATATGCAGCATAACATGGATGTGAAGATCGAAGAATGCTTGCAACAGGACAACCCTCCTGGGGTTGTGCATGAACTGTTGATCAATTCTCCAGTCGAACGATTGATTCAATTCTTCAAGCAGTCCAAACCCTCTCATATTAATCAGGATAACAACAACCAATTTCTCAGATCCGGTGTCAGTGTTGAGCATGGAGGTTGTAAAATGCATGGTAATGCAAAGAGAGGTAAAGCTAGTGCTCCTGTGACTAATGAGGATGACGATCCAATCCCATATGTGAAGCCGGTGCGTGCTGGTTCGGATGATGATGATTGGGTTTTGTATGCCTATCATCCAAAATATGGACCATTCGAAGTGCATGAAGGTATTGCAATCGTTACCGATCGATTTCTTGTTTCTGGATTGAGCAGAATTGGGTTTCAGTCTATCACTCTCCCTGTAGGAGCACAGTTTATGGTTTGGCAATTGGCTGCGCAACCTTGGCATGAGGAGGAGCCGATGCACTTCCCTGTGTTGGATGCACTTTGTTTGGCTACCGGTAGGATTGGTCGAGCAGTTTTTGCCGGAGTAGCTCAACCCGCAACCGATCCAGCTCAGCCAATGAACGCTTCCGGCAGTGGAGAGACAAGTCCTATGAATCAACGAACACCACCATCTGGGATTCAAACTCCAAAGCCAACTAGGCGAATGACTCGGAGCCAAACTCGGAGCGTTAGTCAAGGTACTCGGAGCAGAACTCAGTAGCAAAAGTAGAAGGTAAGGTGAATTATTGTTCCTCTTTCCAGCTTTCGATCTCAACAGAGGGAACATTTCTTTGGTATTTAAGTTGTGTGGGAGAACAATGTGGGAAATTGTTGGTTGTTGTTGTTTTTTTCTTTGAAGACTACTTTCTTTTAAGACTACGTTTCTTTGCAGACTACTTCCAATATCATGGATACTTTTTGATTTTTGGGTACTTGATATATGATTGTGTGTTTTTGTTGTTGGTATTGAATCATTGTTGGGTATATATGGTTGTGTGTGAATGATTTTTCTGTGATTTATCCTGATGCTGATAGGATCAAGAAAATTTAGAGAATTTTTGAGTGAAGTGAAATTCTCCAAGGAGAGGATGGATTCAATTAAAGCAGAGTGTTGATTTAGAACTCGCTTCTCAGAATAGTGCATTGCAGTCGAATAATGCAATGAAGTAAATCCAGGTGCAGAGCTCTCATTAATCAGAAAAATAGAAGTATTCTGAGAAACATTGAAACTGCTAAAGTTTATAGAATCTTTGGGGATGGTACTATTGATGTTTACCAGGTTTTGCATTTTTGAATGAGTTGTATAGATTTCCTTGATGCTGATAGAGCTAGTGATTTCTGTAAAGCCAGTGATTGTAGGGATTGTAGTGATAGTTGTAATTTTTGTGATTGTTGTGAAGCCTGTAATTCTAGGAGTACTTCCATGAGATGAATTGAGACAATTGCAGATACAATGATGATGTTGTTGTTTGTAAGCCATAGAGAATAGCAAAGAGATTAACACAAAATTAGATGATGATTTTGATGTTGTTGTTCATAGAATCAGGGATTGATCATAGCATCAGAGGAAAAGAAGGAGAGAAAATAAGAATTCCGGTAGAAGTCCGGAGAGAGGGGGAGAGAAATCCGGCAAGAAAAGACCGTTGAGACGCTACTGGACAAAGATAACGGCTAGAATTTGACTGAGAGGTTGGTTTTCAGGTGAAGAATTTCTTTGAGTTGTACGACTCATTCTCTCTCCATCGCTCATTCTTAGAGTCAGCTTGAGGCTCATTATCTTGATAATATTACTGATTCAGTTTGGTTATAAACCATTGTTTATCATAGCTCCTGGAATGGAGTGAATCATCTGTTCTAAGGAGTGGATTCTCCTTATGTTAATAATCTTTTCTTATTGGTTCTGCTATCATGTATCATGTACTGTACGGTGTACAAAACTCTAGGTAGAAACTCCCACTAAATAGTATTTTTTGGATAAGATGCATTTTTAACACCGAGTGATAGTAAGACACTCGAGGTATAGAAAATGTTATTGAGATTCACGATTACATTGATCAAGAAGTTTGTCGGTTACCCTGCAGTCTGCTCTGAGTGATGTGGGATCTGAGGCATCATTTCATTTGTCAGCTGCATCAGTGAACGTAACTGCTGCACTCAATGATCTCATCAAAAAACAATATTTAACACAACCAGATGCCCAACAACTGCAATATTATTATACAGTGATTATTAACGTGGAGTATGACTACTTATATTCCATCCACCACAACAAAAAATCATATTCAAACTAAGATTCCAAGTCATAAAAATAAGTAAATAAAAGTTAGTCATTTATGGAGTATTTTCTTTAACAAATACTTGGAACTTTTGAATAGAAAATGAGGAAGAAAATCGAAATAAAATGTAAGCAGCTTACTAGTTGCAATTTTACATGTGATAGAATCTTTTAGGAGTTACCCTGAGTTGGACAAGGAAATGAACTGAGAAGTGAATACCCAAGCACCCGAACTAATAGATGTGAGCCTTACTTGCCAGAGGTGCTTTGCATTTGACCACATTCTATCCAGCCATGTTTCCAACTTGCATCCCGGGTAACAACATTTTAGTATATTCGAATAGTTTTTCATTCTTACAAAAAATAAATAATAAAAGTAATCCAGAGACACTGGGAGAATCAGTTAACGGTGATGCATCAGAAAGGCCGAGCATATAATCGAAGATCAAGGAGTTTTACAAGATCTCGCATTGCTGTTGAGGGTTCTTAGTTTTCTTATCCAAAGCCATTTTACTGTCTATTCATTCCATTTCCTGAACAGATTTCTCTGTTCTTTGCACTTCCCATCACTCTTTCCAGTTACATTTCTTTCCAAAGTCTAAACAATCAATGGATGCTCATGGTAAAGCTCTGGTTTGCATAAGTTCAATTTGCCAGTTCAATTGTGCAAAAAATGATCTAATTTAATTTGTTTGAAATGGGATTTTTATGTTTTGATTGATCTTAATCAATAGGTGATGAACGAGAAATTCAAACGAACGGTTCGATCGAGCATTCTGTTGAAGCTTCTGATGTTGATAAGGAATTCCAACAATTCTTGGATAATGTGCAGTACAAATGTACTGGGATATTGCGCTATGAACGTGTTTTCGGAGAAGGTTATGTGAGCACAGGAGGGTTTGGTATGCATAACACTGAATGTTCATCGTTATTAGATCATTATTGTTTCACTCATTTGCTGATTATTACTTCGTTTTAGAGCAGAGACAACAAAGGAATTTGTTGAAAAGCTTGAACTTAAGCCAGGACAAAAAGTCCTTGATGTAGGATGTGGAATTGGGGGAGGTGATTTTTACATGGCTGAAGACTTTGGCGCTGAGGTTGTTGGCATTGATCTCTCTGTCAATATGGTTTCTTTTGCTCTGGAGCGTGCAATTGGGCGTAAATGCTTGGTCGAATTCGAGGTTGCTGATTGTACCAAAAAGACGTACCCAAATGAAACTTTTGATGTGATCTACAGCCGTGACACGATCCTCCACATTCAGGTAAACTTTACCAGATTTCAACATCTTGGGTCTCATTGATCGTCCGGCAACATGATTTTGGGGGTTATGAAATTTGTTAAAATTCATTTCGATATAATGTTTATTCCAGGACAAACTAGCCTTGTTTAGGAACTTTTTCAAGTGGTTGAAACCAGGAGGTAAAGTCCTTATCAGTGATTATTGCAAGAGTGCTGGACCTCCATCAGCTGATTTCGGGGAGTATATTAAGCAGAGAGGATATGACTTGCATGATGTGGAAGCATATGGTCAGGTAACTTTCAGCTGTATTTTAACTCTTTCGGATTCACCTATTTTTTGGTTTCTAGTCTGCTTTTGTTTACGCTGGGTTGTTATAACAGATGCTTACAGATGCTGGATTTGTTGATGTAATTGCGGAAGATCGAACTGAGCAGGTTTTACAATTTAACTGCATCATCTTAGTCTTGTTTGCTTCTCCATGCCTTATTTTGCTTCTGAAGTTTACAAACAATTTGTTTCCAGTTCATGAAAGTTCTTCAAAGAGAATTGGATGCTGTTGAGAAGGACAAAGAGAAGTTTATTGCCGACTTTTCTGAGGTGCTTTACGTTTACTGTATTTTTGTGCACTCTGCACAAATTTTAGTCAGAAATCCAAATTACTCATTTTGATTGTCCGCGATTTGAATGATTTTCAGGCGGACTACAATGACATAGTAGGCGGCTGGAAGGCAAAGCTTGTTAGGACTGCATCGGGTGAGCAGAGGTGGGGTCTGTTTTTTGCCAAGAAGAAATGATTCGCCAAGATAGCTACATTTCTATCTGGTGTGGTCGAAGTTTTTCACTAGTAGGTTTGATCGTCAGATGATGAAAATGACCAGTATCGGTCTTACTACTAGTGGAATAGGCATTGAACTTGCTTTGTAATTGAATGAAATAATCATGGACTGTTCGATGAACGCTCTTCTTTTTTTACTTATAACTGTGAGTTATCAAACATTTGAACTCAGAGGAACGCTCCTTGTTTTGCTTTCTGTTGTATTATTATGGAACCGTCCATCTCGACCGAATTGAAATTTGGCTCATCCATTCAGCATCTTATCTGACTAATAGTCTGAGACACTGAGGTGTAAGTTAGAACATAAACTCTGCACTGATTGGACTAATCCAACGCGAATATACTACAACAACGAAGTGTGAGGACCAAGGAGTGTTCCACGGGAAACTAAGGGATTCAATTTTGCTTAATTAAGGGACTGACATGAGATTACATTGAGGAATCCCTTCGAATGCGTCTACCCTTTAGGCTTTTAACACTGCTAGAGCTCCTATTTTTCCATCAAGTGTTCGGATCCTCCTCTAATTTTATTTTTCCTCAAACGTCCAAATGCGCTCATTTTGCCATTGAGGGGAGTGTAAATATCTCGCAACAATCTCTTTGCCAAACGAGTCTGCTTGTACCATGATATTTGAACTATTTTATGAAGTGGAACCAGATTTGTCTCGCATAAGGAAAATATGCTCAATCTTGTTGGAGGTTCCTCTCGGTGAGCAGTTTAAACAGGGTGCTTGACACTAATCAAATTGTCAAGTATGCACAAAGTGAACGCGTTGGTTCGTAAGATGGATGAGTCCTTCGTCTTTTTTTAAGTTGGGAAAAGAACGGCATTTGGCATTACCGTTACTGATGCAGGACATCCCTTATCATTCTCAGGCTAAGCTCAGAAGCTTCTAGATTTTGTTCCGTTTCTTAGTTTTTTTACAACTCTTTTACGTTTCTTCCTTGTTTAGGAATTCTATTTTAGTTTAACTTCTTTATTAGATTTCTAGTGGGTTGTTTAGAGCCTATATAAACAAGCATCTTCATCTTCATTGAAGACAAGTACATTATTATCAAGAATATTATTATCAAGCTTTAATTGCTTTTCACTACTTAACTTCTTCTTCAAGATTATTGTTCTTCTTCGTTTCTCAAGCTCTTTTCGATTCTCTGCAATCTCCGTATTGCTTTCTTCTCATTTGTTATACATTAGTTGGTATCCTTCGACAGTAGAATAGATTTTTATCTTTTCTTAGATCCTGTTTTCGCTTCCGCAACCCTATTATTACAACAACAAAAAACAAACACACACACAAAGAGTTTCTCACAACCCTACTTTTGTTTCATGGTTGATTCTACTGAGACAAAGCTTGATAAGTTATCTTCTGATGTTGAAACTATGCAAAAAAAACTTCAACGAAAGAAATAGCTAAATTGGAGGACATACCTGCACAATTAGCTTATATTATTGAGTTTCTGGGTATTCAACCAAAGGAGACTGTTGAGCTTTCTACAAAGGATATAGCGTCATCTGTCAAACCAGAAGAATCAACATCTAAACCTCATGGTGTTGTTTATACTACTGGTATGCCTGGGTATAAACCAAAGAAACATGAAGTTTATGCTCTCAATCTAAAAAAACAACATCTGGTTTTACATGAAGACAGTGATGATGAAGACAATAGGGAAGATGATCAACACAGACGGTGGACTGAAGATAGACGCATTCGCTCAGGACATACGCCATATGGCTCCTTACCAGAATACAAGTTGAAGGCAGATATACCTACTTTTAATGGCAGTTTCAAAATAGAAGAGTTACTGGATTGGCTTTACGAAGTTGAAGCTTTTTTTGAGTTTATAAATATACCAGACGATACAAAAGTTAAGCTAGTGGCTTATAAACTCAAGGTGGAGCTGCTACTTGGTGGGAAAAGATATGTGAAGATAGACTAAACTATCATAAACCTCCAGTTCGTACTTGGACACGTATGCGCAAGTTATTAAGAGATAAATTTTTACCTCAGGATTTCAGACAACAACTCTTTGTTAAGCTGCAGAATTGTCAGCAGGGAGCTCGCTCTGTTGAAGAGTATGTTGCTGCGTTTTATAATTTAGTTGCTTGTAATCAAATTCAAGAAACTGAAGAACAATTGGTGGCGCGTTTCATTGAGGGTTTGAATAGATTGATTCAATACAGTATGACTCAATCTGCTTTTACAATGGTTGAAGCTATTCAACAGGCTATCAAGATTGAGAAACGTCTTTCTCGTCCTTCTAAAGATCTTCAACCTCGTCAGCCTCGTTACAATACCACCTACTCGACGCAACAATTTTCAGGTTGTCAATATCAGGATCCGTACTATTCTTCTTCTCCAAGTTATAGTTATCTAGAAAAATTTACATCTACACCTCAACGTCAACTACCACCACCAGTAAATTTTTCGTTTTCTCAAACACTACTACCTGCAAATTCTTCACCCATCTTACCAAATCCGACTGAGAATCCTCCCATTCAACACCAACAATCAAAATCTCTAGGCATTAGGTTTTCAAATAAGCACCAACAACAATTTCCTCCTCCTTCTAAACCAGCAAATATGTACTCCAAAATTTTGAGGGGATAAGTGCAATAAGTGTAATCAAGTTGGCCATTCTTCTTCTGATTGTCACCAGTTCAATGGTTTTATTGGAGACAACTCTGTGCAACATGAATCCAGGGAGAAAGAAACATTAGATGATGAAGATTTTAGGATGAGGAATATCCTGACTTACATGAGGTATATGGTGACCATTTGGTAGGTATGATTTGTCCACTCATGCTTAATCAACCTTGTTATTCTCAAAGACATGGAATCTATATAACCAAGTGTTTTATTGGGGGCAAAATTTGTGACATGATTATTGACAGTGGTAGTGTTGATAATTTCATCTCTTAAATGGTGGTTGATAAATTAGGATTACCTGTTACGCCACATCCTAATCCTTAATCTGTAGGTTGGGTAACAAGTTCTTCTACTCAACGTATTACACATCAATGTGCAGTAACATTCTCTTTTATTGGTTTTGAAGACTCAATATTATGTGATGTGATAGATATGAATGCCACACACCTTCTTCTTGGAAAACCATGGCATTATGATGTACGTGCAGTGCATAATGACAAAAGGAAAGTTCTTCATCCTTCCAAATCTTCTTCTGTGATCAAGGAACACAGTGATGACAAGACTAGTGCTTTGGTGGCTATAATTTCCAGATCTCTGAGTTCACCTTATACTTCAAATTCTCATGAAGACAACAAGCTAATGATTACAGTCCTTGTTCAGGTACAACCTTTATTATCTCAATATAATGAGCTATTTCCAGAAGAATTGCCTGTGACTTTACCACCTTTAAGAGATATACAACATTGCATTGATTTTATCCCTGGAACTTCATTACCTAATCAAGCTCATTACAGGTTAAGTCCTACTGAAAATGAAATTTCACAGGGTCAAGTTAATGACTTATTGGCTAAAGGTTTGATTAGACCTAGCAATAGCCCTTGTGCTTGCCCTGCATTCTTAGTACCTAAGAAAGATAATGGTTGGATAATGTGTATAGACTGCAGAGCCTTGAATCGCATCACCATTCCTTATAGGTTTCATATCCCTAGAATTGAAGACATGATTGATTTACTTTCTGGGTCAATAATTTTCACAAAACTTGATCTTAGGAGTGGATATCATCAAATTAGAATAAGAGAAGGAGATGAATGGAAGACTGCATTCAAGACAAGAGAAGGTTTATATGAATGGCTTGTTATGCCATTTGGGTTATCTAATGCCCCAAGCACTTTTATGAGGCTCACGAATCAAGTTTTACAACCCTTTTTGAGTAAATTTGTCATTGTCTACTTTGATGACATCTTGATTTTTAGTCACAATGCCAAGGAACATATCAGTCATCTTTCTTAGGTTTTTAAGGTGTTATCTGATCATTCTTTGTTTGTAAATTTGAAGAAATGCACATTTATGTCACCTGAAGTCACATTTTTTGGTTATGTAATATCTTCAAAGGGTATTCATGTAGATCCTTCTAAAGTCAAAGCTAATGTGGAATGGCCTGTTCCCACTTCTATCAAAAAGGTAAGAAGTTTTCATGGTTTAGCTTCTTTTTATAGGCGTTTTGTGAAGAATTTCAGCACCATTGCTGCTCCCCTTACTGATTGCTTGAAGAAGGAAAAGTTTACATGGACTTAGGAAGCTGATAGAAGTTTTAATACACTTAAAGAAAGGTTATGTACAGCTCTTATTCTTGTCATGCCTGACTTTACCAAACCATTTCAAGTGGATTGTGATGCTTCTATTATTGGAATTGGAGCAGTTTTGTCTCAAGATGGACATCCAGTTGCTTACCATAGTGAAAAAAATTCTGATACACAAAGAAAGTGGTCTACATATGAGTTGGAGTTACTTGATCTTGTACTGGCACTCAAATAATGGCATACTTACTTGGTTCATCGTGAGTTTTTCATTAACAATGATAATCATGCACTAAAATATCTCCAGACTTCAGCAAAAGTCAATCGTATGCATGATAGATGGCTATCAACAATTAACAAGTATACTTTCTCTATTAAACACAAGAGTGGAAAATTGAATCAAGTTGCAGATGTTTTAAGCAGAAGAAGTCATCTTTTAGCTACTATTCGTAATGGAAGTTTTGCTTTTGATTACATTAAAGATATCTATGCTGAAGATACAGATTTCAAGCTACTCTGGGAACAATGCGGCTCTTCAGCTCATGGGGTTGATGATTTTATCATCCAAGATGGTTTCTTATTTAAAGGTAATCGTCTTTGCATTCCTAATGGTTCTTTACGTCTGCATTTAATACGTGAATTTCATGGGAGTGGTCTTGGTGGTCATTTTGGAAGAGATAAAACTATTGCACTTCTTGAAGAAAGGTATTTTTGGCCTTCTCTCAAACGAGATGTGCAAAAATATGTTATGAAATGCATGGTTTGTCAACAAGCTAAGGGTACAGTTCAGAATACTGGACTTTATACTCCTTTGTTAGTATCAGAAGCTCCATGGGTTGACATTAGCATGGACTTTATTCTTGGTTTACTACGTACAACAAGAGGGAATGACTCTATGATGGTTGTGGTAGATAGATACTCCAAAATGGCACATTTTATTGCTTGTAAAAAGTCTACTGATGCTTCCAGTATTGCATCTATGTTCTTTGAAGAGATAGTTCGTTTGCATGGCATTCCAAAGTCCATTACTTCTGATAGAGATACAAAATTTCTGAGCTACTTTTGGAAGACATTATGGATACGTTTGGGTACAACATTACAATTTAGTACTACTTCTCATCCACAAACTGATGGACAAACTGAAATAGTCAACAGATCTTTGGGAAATCTGATTAGAGCTATATGCATGGATAACAGTAAGCAATGGGATACTTTACTCCCTCATATGGAGTTTGCATTAAACACTTCAGTGAACAGATCCACAGGTAAAACCCCATTTGAAATTGTTTACTCTAAGGTACCTAATCATGTATTAAACTTAGTTGTACTTCCTAAGTTACATACTTCCAATGTCAAAGCTGATAATCTCTTAGAGCAAGCTTCTCAACTACATCATGAAGTCAAAGCTAAACTTGAAGAATCTAATGCGAAGTACAAGGATGCTGCAGATAAGCATAAGAGATTAAAGACATTCAAAGAAGGAGAGCTGGTAATGATTCATCTACGTAAAGAAAGGTTTCCAGTTGGCACTTATAACAAGACTAAGATGAAAAAGTATGGTCCTTTCAAAATTTTGAAGAAGATCAGTGACAATGCATATGTCATTGATCTGCCTAAAGACTGGAACATTTCTAATGTGTTCAATGTTCAGGAGATCTTCACTTTTCATGGTGATAATGATCTTTTATTTACTTCTTTTAACTTAGAGATGAGTTGTTTTCAAGAAGGGGAGACTGATGCAGGACATCCCTTATCATTCTTAGGCTAAGCTCAGAAGCTTCTAGACTTTGTTCTGTTTCTTAGTTTTGTTATAACTCTTTTACGTTTCTTCCTTGTTTAGGAATTTTATTTTAGTTTAACTTTTTTATTTAGATTTCTAGTGGGTTGTTTAGAGCCTGTATAAACTGGCATCTTCATTGAAGACAAGTACATTATTATCAAGAATATTATTATCAAGCTTTAATTGCTTTTCAGTACAGAACTTCTTCTTCAAGATTATTGTTTTTCTTCGTTTCTCAAGCTCTTTTCGATTCTCTGCAATCTCCGTATTGCTTTCTTCTCATCTGTTATACATTAGTTACTACTAATACATCAATACGTATAACATCCAAAAAGAAAAATTAGTATGATTGTTTGTTTGTCTTGATGCCCTCAATTATTGCTTAGGGAAATAATTCGTCGTGGCCATGGCCAAATTTGTTAATTATTATGGGTCATGATTGATTTGCTTAAAATGGGCGGGATCAGTGGCTCTGGCTATTCGGCCACTGAAGAGTTGACGGCAATGTATGGCTATCACCCAGTTGGTACTCTAAGACAATTATAGAATTGTGTTTTGGTGAGAGCCCTATCAAGGTCCCTTTTCTTTTCTTTTTTGGTCCCAACCTTTTATTTATTAAAGTTCACTTAATCGATGTAGGGGTTATCAAGTAGGCCTTAATATAGTCAAACCTCCATCCATAGGAGGCCATGAGTCTGTTCTTAAGAGTATACCCCAGTGGAGCCTCTTAACCTGCAACCGGAGTGTATTTTTCCTAACAATTTGATGTGTAAAGCGATAGATAATGGATGAGTAACCCAATGGTAACAAAGAATCTGCTCAAAATAAGAAGAGTTGTGGTCGATGGCAAAGATCCTCGATTTCACAGGGGCCACTCGCAAGGGCCAACAGGGTTTGCCCAACCCCTCCCGACAAAATGATTTGCTTAATGCATTGCACGAGAGGCTAGGAGCCTAGGACTACAACTAGACAGTACTATTAGACTAGACTAGACTGTAGGGTAGATAGATCTCGCACTAGATATTCAGTGGCACACGAGTAAAAGAAAACATTGAGATCCACGATAAATATTGGATCTCGGATCAATAAATCTGTCGTTTACTCCGCACTGATTGATGTGGGATCTGAGGGAGTTATTTAATTTGTCAGCTGCAGCTCACTGACTCACCAAACTTTTTGATGATTGCAACAAAAACAGAAACTATATTGGGATATTTGATAAAGTGCTCTTACTTTTTAAATTACACTAAAAAAGTGCCCCCGTTTTTTTAAATTTTGTTAAAGTACCCTTTCCTTGACCGTGGGAAAAAACGAGAACCGGCAGTTAACAGACGTTTATGCTTACATGGCAGCGTCAAAAAGTCTAAAAAACCCTTCAAACTGAGTTGAGCTGAATCCATTTGAGTCGCCGATTCAAAACACCGAGTCAACAAGAAACACGTGGCCATCCATCTAACCATCAGTTTAAAAGAAAAATCGACTGCTCATAATTGGATCTAATCCTCCAACGGTCATATTCCCAATTCAATCTTCTTCAACCTGTATTTATACAAAATGATGAACCTTAGTTTCTGCAAGTTTAAAAAGTACTTAATTATATACAAAGATGTTCCAAAATATTATAGCATATGTTCAATATTTTCAGCAACCAAAATATCATTCAAAAAAGACAACCCTAACTACTATAAACCACATTACTATACTGCAACCATTCACTTCTTTGTTTGAGTGTTGTTCTGTTTCTTTGAAGTTGTACCAGGTGCTTTTGGAATATTAGATGGTTGAGATATCTTATCTTTAGAAGAAGATGCAGCTTTAAAAGAAGATGGTTGAGATGATTGATTCTTCTTAGACTTAGAAGTAGATGCAACAGGTCTTTCATTGAATGTGAAGGTAGCACCATCTACTTGAGTTTTTTGCCTCTTAGCTTTAGGATTCTTGCCAACATCACCACCTTGACATGTACTTCGGTTGTGACCAGTTGAACCACATCTTGAACATGAATATGTCTTTGTAGGTGCTTTAGGCTCATCCCATGCTCTCCTCCTCTTAACTCTAGGCCTTCCTGACTTCCTGATCTTGATAGCAGGTTCCAGATCAATGTCTTCATGTTCTTCCAACTAAATAATAATAATATGTTAGAAACTTACAATGGTTTCTTAAAGAAACAGTTAAGAAGGTGCAAATAACTAGAACAGAATGACTGCACAAACCTCAGGCCAATCTTCTTGAGCAGGAAATGGATGCACTACTGGAGCATATGTGGCCCTGTATGCAGCAACTGTATAATAATGAGAGCAGTACCTGCAAAAAAAAAACAATGCAGTTGTTATTAGTGCATACATACATAGTAAAGTAGAGAAGCAGTAACAATCCAAAAAAAAACAATAGGGATTACTATGTACTTACCTTGTCCAATCAGGTCTGAATGGCTTCAAACAACACACAGCATGTTGACAAAAAAACCCTCTGAGTTGCCATTGTAGACAACTGCATTGCTTTTCATCCAATTTCACAATAAAAACTGCCTTGCTACCTTCATTTGTAACTTCATACAACTTACCACTAACACATGGGTCAACTTTAAATGCACCAACCAACTTACACATCTTACCAATCAGTTTCATAGCAGTAGGAACCAATTCAGTAGGATCCCATTTTGCACTCTCCTTTCTCCTTTTGTGAAACAAACTCATAACACACCTATTATAAAGGAATCCTAGTCTACATATTGGTTTGTCCCTAAGATTTTTCACCATGGAATTAAAAGACTCACTGAAGTTGTTATTTAGGTGCTCACACTTACTAGTGTCATCAAAAAAGGCTCTAGACCATGACTCAACACCAGCCTCTTCAAGGTACACCACAGCAGCAGGATTTTCCTTCTTCATATCTTCCATATGTTTCTGCATACAACATACAAACCATATTAGAATATATACAAACCATATATACATAATAAGCTATAATAACACATATATACAAACCATATTAGAATATAATAACACATATCTTACATAGAAATGTTTCTTTTTGTAGCATTTGGCTGCATTCCATAGTAAGCTATATAACTTTTGTCCCTTAAAGTGCTTCTTGAAATTGTTATACAAGTGCCTGTAACAACAAAAATTTATAAGTAGTTAGAAAACTCTAAGAAAAATTTAAGTTCAAATAAAATAAAAAGTTGAGAAGCTAACCTCCAACAATATCTTTGGTGTGAGTCTGGGAACACAGCAGGTACAGCTTCAAGTAGCCCTTTTTGTCTATCTGAAATAATGTCAATGGCTTTTGATGGCTTAAGAGTAATGGCTTCAAGTCAGTGAGGAACATAGTCCAATTTTCAATTGTTTCAGCAGGTAAAACACCAATTCCTAGTGTGACTAGTCCATTTTGACCATCTAACCCTGTTGCAGCCATCAACACACCACCACACTTACCATTTAGATGACAAGCATCTAACCCAACAACTGATCTACACCCTTCCTTCCATCCTTCGATAGCTCCAGCAAAACTTATTGTCGTGGACTCAAATGCCATATCAGTCTTACAATATGAAAAAGTTGCAACTGAGTTCTTGTTGGAGTCACACACCATCTTACAAAACCGGGGAACTAGTTTATAACTTTCTTCATAACTCCCATATTTAGCCTCCATTACTAAGTTCCTGGCCTTCCATGCAGTGTGATAAGTGATATCAATGAGATGAGAAGCCTTGAAATCCAATTGAATTTGTTTTGGTCTTGGAATTACATTTCCAGAGCCATTCTTCAACTTGTCTTGTATAACTTCAGCTACTAGTTGAGGGTCTGCAGATCTATTCAGTATCTTGTCTTCTACAATCCTCCCCTTGCAAGTATGGGTTAAATTCACACCCTTCACCTTAAATGTAGACTGATGTTGTAGTTTTGAAGCAAAAACAAACCAGTGACACTCAACAGTTCCTTTATTGTTAAACCTATTTTCACACCACATTCTAAATCTTAACTTGTCACTCTTTTCAACCTTGTACTCACATTCATTTAATACACAGAAAAACTTTAGATGTCTTTTGAAAGTATTTTTATCAGGAAACTCAGTACCTACAATCATTTGTGAAGGATCCAGTGGTTGAACAAGGTCTGAGTCATCAAACAAGTCACCAGGTTCATCAGCAAACTCAGGATTATCAGCTTGGAAATTCTTGTAATACTCAGGGTCTTCTTCACCCTCTTTACCTAAACAAGTACACACCAAAACCAAAATAATTAGTTAGTTATACACCTTCATCACTTATCTAAACAAGCCATAACAAAACAGAAAACAATAATATGCTACAACCATAAAAAGCAAGTACAATAATATGTTACAACCATAAAAAAAACAAGAACATTAAAGTTCAATTACATCTTCATGTACCTTGGTCATTTACTTCTACACCATCATTGTCTGAATCATCATTATCTGCATAAAACTAAAGTGTTAGTACAACAATAACTAATGCATCAATTCATATTAAATGCACAAATGTACAAAAACATAAAATAAAGTGTGTAGTTATAAGCACCTTCATCTGTACTTTCATTTTCACCATCACTTGTATCTTCAGCCTCTTCATCACTATTATAAGTAGCTGCAGCTTCAGGATCTTCTACAGGATGGCACTCATCCACTTCTTTGTTCTCAAGTTGAATTACCAAATCATCATTTTCTTTCATTTTGTTTAACCAATACTCTTCATCAAAATCATCATCAACTACAACTGGTTCCTCAGGAACTGGTGTACTACTTGATCCTCCTCTCAAGTTATCACCAACAACACTAGCTTGAGTAGACTGTGAACTGCCCTGCCCAAACAACTCCTTTCTAGCACTAGAACCACCTGCACTTTTGTTATTCTGACCTCCAAGTCTTGGGCTTCTTCTCACTTGAGGTGACTTTGATGCTACTTTCTTAGGTGAGACCTTGTCCCATTCTGGATTTTTAATCTTCACAAGCAAATGAATAAAACCATTGCCATTTACTACAGCATTGTCCCAAAACCAAAAAAATGCATGATCATTCTTTATTGTCCAAGGAACTCCATGTTCCGACATCCATAATAAAACAACCTCATCTATATCTTCCAAACATAACTTCTTGTGTACCATTTGCTGAAATATCCTCAGATTCATCCTTTCTCTTTTTAACTGTTTGAAAGCCAACTCTATCTTACTCTCAATGCAATAACATTTTATATCTCTAAACATGCTTTTTCCCTTACCAATACTGCCACTGAAATATACATAAATACAAATATATTACAAACCACTTATACAAATGCATACCTAATAAAAAACAGGGCAAAAAACACTACATACAAAAAAATTCTAACAAAATTAAACAATTAATTTCTTTTTATGGGGATTATTATTATTTTGTCTTTGATTTTATAAAATTATTTGTTTGATTTTTAGACAAAAATACAAACCCAATGCAGATTCTTCACAGACATCATGTTGTTGTTTTTTCCAAATTCAGATTCACAGACAAAAAAGAAAACCACTTTATATAAAAAAGAATCATGGGTAATGATTTATCAAAAAAGAATCATGGGTAATGAAGATTCTTCACAGGCAAAACAAAAGAAAAAGATAAACAATGATGCAAAAGTCAAGATTTCAAATAAATAAAGTTAGGGTTCACTTTAGATTGATTGAAAAGGCTTCGAAATCAATCTATTTCATCATGCAAACATATATCTAACAAAAATCTAAAGTTAGGGTTTCAATCCTTTTACCTGGACATCCCTTTCTCCTTTCCAGTCATCGTCATAGAAGATATATCTTCGTTCATCTTCAATTCATTCGATTAAATCATCAAACACAACAAACTAACCTATCGATTCAATTGAATCGTCAATTTTTCCCCTTTTCAGAGGCAGAAGGGAGGGACTGCTGTCGGTTGAATGAGAAAGTTAATCTTTCTCTCACTCGATTAAGATATAGTGTAGGGGTTTCTTATAATTTTACCTATTTTTTTGACTAGGTAAACGAATGTGGACTCACTTTGTGGGCCCAAATCGTGAAAACAAACTGCAAGGTCAGTTTAACAAATTTTAAAAAAACGGGGGTAGTTTTTTAGTGCATATCAAAATAGCGGGGCACTTTATCAAAATTCCCAACAATATTTTACAACAACCAGATGCCCAACAACTCCGATATTATTATGAAGAGATTCACGTGGTGTGTGACGACGCATGTTCTATCCACCACACCAAAAAAGTCGCGCTCAAACTAAGATTCCAATTCATTGCAAGATAAACAAACCAAGTAAGAAAACTAAGATTCCGAAAGTAGACGATTAGTCATTTGTAATTGCAAAATGGTAAATGGTAAGCTGCTTTATCTAGTTGCAGTTTACAATTTTACTTTCTACAGTAGAGGTGAAACCTACTAATTTTATCCGAGGTAATTCAGAATTGATCCGCCGAATATTTAACCAATTTTTTAGATTTAGAATCTACATTCTTTTTTTTTTTGATCAATAAACAAGAGAATTTATCGAAGGGAGTGGAAGCTAATGGAAACAAGTTTCAAATTTTCCGGCCAAAAAAAGAAAATACAGATCATCCGTCCTCAATATCATTTATCGGAATGTGAGAAATTTAACTTCATCTGTCCTCAATATCATTTATCAGAATGTGAGAAATTTAATTAAGAGATTTTGAATAAAATTATACTACCTCCGTTTCTGTAAAAATGTTACTTTCACTTTTTCAATTTGACCTATTTTTCCAGAAACAGAGGGAGAGGGAGTGATATTTTCTCCTAAAACAATGGAGTTTAACTAAAAGAAAAATGAGTTTTGTAATTGTAATGAAGAATTTAACAACATATTGGCTTAGTTGTGATATTAAGTGGAGCAATAATTGTAATGGAGCAATAATCAACCAGGGAAAAGAAAGGGAATACGATGTTTTTTTTGAAGCACAATAAATGTCGATAGTGATAGATTCAAATGGAAATTGGTCGATATGAGGATGATAAATAGGAGAAATAATGTTTTTTTTACGAACATTTGATAGTTATACACACCGTATAAATATCAAGAAGATTGCAAACACTGGAGACCATCCATTTACGAACATGATACTCCTATATCAAGTAATGTTTTGGAGCTATCTCTTGTATTTAAGACACCCTTAAACCAGTTTAAACCTCTAAACCACATAATAGGGTATATAAGATAGATCTTGGAGAAAACTACTATCATTTTCGTGGTTGAAATCTTTTTATGGTCATGCAATTTGCGCCAATATTTTTCTGGTGAAGAAAAGGTAATACTATTTTGAACGAAGGGTCTTAAAAAGGCTACTGTTCTGCCTCAACGACAGGTAGTAACTAGATCAGAAGGGTAGATTTTTTTTTTAAGGAAAGAAATTTCATTAGATTCAAAAAGAAGAGACAATTAGTTTTTCTCTGACAAGATTATCAAGCCAACTTGGGAGATCAGCTCTACATACTCTACTACTACTAGTATCCCTAGCTTCTTTAGCTAAAAAATCAACAACATCATTGACATTTCTTGGCGAGTGCATTTCCGGTTCCTAAAAGACTTCAACAAATGCTGACAATTAATTATCACATTATTATTGGTCCATTTTATAGACCCTACACTACCATTAATAGCTCTCACTACGTTTAATTTGTCGCCCTCTAGGTGCAGATTAACCACTCCTTCCTCCTTTTCCCAACTGATAGCCTTCAGCCCAGCCAGTGCTTCTGCCTTCTCCTTATCAAGAGTGAATCCCGGGGAACAGACTGCTCCATCGCACCCACCTACATCAGATAGCATAATTAGTTCAATTCCCATACTTTTAGTTTCTTTAACTAACGAAGTATCAAAATTTATTTTCTTAAAAAAAAGAATCAGGCAGTTGCCATTACTGCCTGATTTTCTGGTCATTTGCTCTGTCTCCACTTCTACTCTGCCTACTGACAACACCATCCCATTCAGTTCTTGACTGATGTATTTCTTTTACTAGTATTTCTCCATTCAGCTGGACTCTGTCAAACACTATTGCACACCTCTGTTTTCAGATATGCCACAACACAAACCCTGCGAAAATGATCAGTTCATTCATTGTAATACTACCTGTCCCTGGATTACTAAACTAAGTAGCAATCCAGTCCTTAAGACTGAGCCCATTTAGTCTACCTACGATATCATAATCTACAGCAGACCAAATGTCCTTAGCAACTTGACACAACAAATGATCAATAGTTTCCGAGACATTATCACATAAGCCATAACAGTCGTTCACATTAGTTATGAATCTAACTATCTTGTTTGTAATAGTCAAACATTCATTGACACACTTCCAAAGAAAATGTTCTATCTTTGGAGTAAGGTTAACTCTCCAAAAAGCCTTCCAGGGAAAGGTTACCTGCACATTACCATTCACTTCATTAGTAGCAATCTTATAAGCATATTTAACCGAGAACAAACCATTACTATTATGCACCCATTTAATAATATCCACACCATAGGAAGATAGTCTGATTTTACTAATTTCCCTTACTGTGTTACTATCAAACAAAGCATTCAGAACCTCCATATTCCACCTGCACTCATCCTTCACAATCAATTGATCTACATACTTATAATAAGAAGAAGCATAATTTGTATTAAGAGGTAGAGACCAGTTTGGGATCCAATGATCCTTCCATGTGGAAATATTCGTGACATCTCTCACCTCCAAACAACAATTCTCTCTAACTATTTTCAAACCTTTATAGATCCCTTTCCACCCCCATGACCGAGAAATGTCACTCACATATAGTGGGGATTGTGGTCTTGAAAATATTTGTGCTTAAGAATTTGAGCCCAAAGGATATCATATTCATTTATCATCCTCCAAGTCAACTTAGCTAGTAAAAAAATATTCAAAAATTTAGTTTTCTTTATATTTAAGCCTCTTAAAGCTGTAGGTCTATTAATCTTATCCCAACTGATTAAACAAAAAAACATATTACTCACTTTTTTTGTTCAACCAAAACTTCCTTTTAAATACTATCTATCCTATCAGTCAGTTTTTTAGGCATAGGGAAGACAGCTAGAGAGTGCGAAGCTAAAGACCCAATACTGACTGAGTTAGAATTGTTCTACCAGCTTGGTTAAGATGTTTACTGTTCCAAGGTGGAAGCCTACTATCAAAACTATTCGGAAGATGTCCAAATGTTTTCATCTTATTCCTTGGAATAAGCGATGAAACACCTAGATTTTTATCTTGAAAACCTAATCTTTTAATGTTTAGAATGACAACAATTTGGTTCTTAACTATAAGACCAGTTTTGGGACTAAAAACGATCCCAAATTTCGCAAAATTAATTGACTGACCCGAGGAGATCAAAATATGAAAGAATGATTATTTTTGACCCACTAAATCAATGTATGGGATATATCATTACAAGCATGCGGTTATAAAGTAAATTAGCAAACTACAACTTTAGAACTATAAACATGCAACTTGATTTTTTTAACCTCGACTAGTGGGTTTCTGTTTTGCTAAGGAGATGCTTGTAGAAAGTTGTGAACAACTTAATGTCACAAACATGCAACTTGATTTTTTTAGATTCATTGTACATAGTCGTTTCCAAATAGTTCTAAAATACTTTTCTTGTCTGTTCGGTGATTTTTCATCTCGTAAATTCTTGACATGTTTTACACATAGAAATGACAATCTCTACTTATCTCATTCAAATTGTCCTGGGAAAGCCTTGAAGTTGAACCTAAGTTATGAGTGCCTTCAATCGGTGGGGTTGAAGATTTTAAATCCGTATTTTGAAAATTTGCCACATAAGTGATGTCACTCAAAGATATCTTGGAGTTTGATGTTGTGGGTACCTTTTAACGAGTATGCACGTGATATTTCAGTCTCATCCCTTAATTTAATTTTAAAAGTTATACGAGGGTGAAACTTGTATCACCGATGATAGTGAAATCATACACAATTTATTTAACCAATCAAATTAACATGCCCAACAACATTCTTTACAGAAGTATGTACCAAATTAGATTGGTTATCTGGAACTTGATTATAATTGTTGTAGTGTTAAGTATCCATCGATTCATATAGATGATTCAAATACAACTAAGGTGATTAATTTCCTAATATAAATCATAAATTAAAAAAAAAAAAAAAACAGCTACGGTAACTAATTTCCTAATATAAATCAAAACAAGAAAAAGAGATTGAGAGAAGACACATGGGAAATGTAATCACTTTTTATTACTTTCTTTCTCGTTTTGATACAGTGGGACTTACTCAGAAGAGATCTTTCTATTGTGCCAGAGTTAGTGGATGACGAAGTTGAGGTGGTTATATTGGAAAACTTTAGTTCTCAGAAGTGTTACGAGGTCTTATCTGGTAACCATGATTCTTGTAGCTTTGAGAAACATTTATGGAAGAACAACATTACTCACAAGGTAAGCTTTAATTTATGGGCAACGTTTTGCAATTCTCTCCCCACTAGGGATATGCTGAGTCACACGGGTATCACTATTGATAGTGATTTGTGTTTTCTTGTAATAATGAAAGAGAAACTGCAGACCACTTGTTTATGCATTAATTGTTCTTTCACTAGTGGAAAATCAAAAAAAGTCTGTCAGAAAAACACTTAAATTCGCTAAAAACGTCTGCTTTTGGGAGCCTAGAATTGTAGTCTTATATATGGACTTTCTTCAAAAGTCTATAGACAAGAGCTGATAGTCGCAGTCCTTTTGCTGGCTTGTATTTTATTAAAAAAAATGAAATTGATTCAGCTGCTGAGCTGCATCCAAAACTAATTCAGCTGAATCATAAATTATAATCAAATATAATAGCGATGAACAAGAATTTGAAATTCCATTATATTAAAAACCCAACTCATTATATTACTTTAACAAACTTCAATCACTTAAGATCTCTAAATCTGAATATAATCAATCAAGTTCAACAAATAAATTTATTTTACAACTTCAACAGACTACCCTCTCCCAGTACCTTCTCCATTTCAGAGTATTGTTCTTCATTTCAGAGTATTGTCTCATGCTTTCTGCAACGAAAGTGAAGATACACTATGTAGAAGTCCCAAAATCCCGAGAAACTACGTTAACCATCAGAGTATCTGATCCAGTCTTGCATGACTACGTGAATTTGGACTGATAAGCTTAGTTCAAGTTCCTAAAAGAGAAAACAAATTCATAAATCAGTCCCATGGGTCGATTGAAAATTGTAGGAAAACTATGAGAAAGCAAATTTATAAATTTTAGACAGCAGTGAACAAAGAGAACAATTTTCTAATAGTGTTAGTATTATTAGTAATTACATCATTGACGACCATTTCTTTCTTCATCTGCATATAAACATTGTATGATTTCTTCAAAACTAAGTAAAATGCTAGATTAATCTCTTTTAATAACTTTATATAACCAAAGTAAGAAAAAGAGTACCTTCGGGGTCCCTTCCCCCACCTTGAATTTGAGTACAAAGAGCAGCGACAAGCTTTTCATCAACATTTCTACATATAAGTACAATATAAATCAAAACAAAAAATCAAAATTAGACTTGAGGAAGAAATTATCTAATAACATAGGAAGACTTGCACATTTCTATAAATACATTCACTTAGTACTTGAGACTATCTTGTCAAAACACTACTAACTGCCAGTCTTTGAAAAGATGTAACGAGGAATTGAGTTAAGGAGATAGAAATAAGTAAAGAAAATTCTCATCTTCTTGAGTTCATCATAAGACAAACTAAAGGTCAGGAAGAACGTGCAAGAACATCTCCCTTAACAACAACATAAAACATTACTATATATATCAGTATTACTCATCAAGACTGAAAGGATAACAATTGGTACGAACATGAAAAACGGACCTGGGTCCTTTATTCATTAGAATGTAAACAAGCAAGAAGTACCTGAAATGAAGAAACAAACAAGAAGAGAAAAAAATCCTGAAATTCGTAAACGTAAACAGAATGGATTAAGGAACATTACAGCCTATACATCAACAACACAATGAAAAAGTACTGGATTAATTAATCAACTGAACTCTCAAATTCAAACCACCCTTGTGTTAGCAGAAACTCTTAAATCCTGAGGTTTAATACAGCGAGACCAACTTGAACTTGTATGACCAACTTACAAGGATAAGTACCATTTGGGTTAGCTGAAATTGAACAATTCTAAATTAGTATGTCAATAACTGATCGTATGACCAAGATGAAACATAAAAGCAGTAAAACAAGACAAAAAATACAATACTAGGCAGGCTACAAAAAACCTATGGACATGGTAAAAAGATACATACCATATACCAATTAGATAGTCTTAAACATTTAACTTCCAAACTGATTTCTAACAATTTCGACAATTCTGGACAAAATGATTCAAAATCTACTGCTATTACACATTAGTGCCTAAATCGAAGGCATTTACAGTATAACTGCGCAACTGTATATTAATATTCCAGATCAGTGTAAGAACAATGCATCCTTCATGTCTATAATGCACGATGAAAACCATTAAACTCACAAACAACAAAAAACAATCATCAATAGAAGAAAGCAACTCACAATCTGAAGCTTAATGGTCTTTCGTCCTGTTCCACTGTCCGGATTTTCTACAAAACGAAACACATGATATTACAAATTCGGGACATACAACATATAAAATATAATAAGATTCTTGCTTGAACTACGAGTACTTATAGATTAGGGTTAGTAATCCCTCTTAGTTGACACGGTGCTGTAGGCTTAGAGCCGTATTCCTCACTGCCATGACTATTTGAACTCCACGCGTCACGAGAAAACGTTCAGTCTCAGAGCCACTACCATTTGATGATCCTACCAACACAATGATAGGAACTGGATATATATATATATATATCACTCCCTATTATATGCCCAACCAAATATCATAACAACACAATTCAGAAACTCTTGAAGAAAGAATGGAACAGTCTATATGAGCATCAGATTCAGAGACAAAACCAATTTGAAGAGACTGAATGATCCATTCATTAACCCAAAAGCACGTATCATTTATGGTTAGACTACATCATTATAGTCAACAAAAAGATTAAGCATCCTATTTTCTATGGTGATATATAAATACTCAACAAACAAAACCCAAAACAAGAAAAACAACTAATCAACAGTTAACAAGGGTTTCAACTAAAAATGAATCGCTATCTACGTAGAAGAAGGTCTTGCTGTTCGACAGTGGACGGTTTCATTCTTAAACATGTATGTCTGGGATTACAAAAACAAATACAACCAACCATCATTAACAAATCATGTTGTAAATCATCTCCTAAACACTGAATTATTACAGAACTAAGAATTAAAAATTATCCAAAATAATTTATAATATCAGTAAACATGCTTATAAAGAGATATAAAAACTAATTAGGCATAAGTTCACTTTCTACCCAATCATAATCATGTTACACATCCTTTTCATCGAGAGCAATAACTAAATACAGTAAATTACAACTAATCAACTAAGTTTCAATTGTCTACAACAAACAAGTTGATAACTCCGTAACTTCTGCTCACAAATGTATCAATCAAAAATCTTAAAATTTAAGAAAATCAATATCAATCGAACAAAATTAATAACACATAGTTTTTAAAACAGATCGAAATTCAATCAACTTCAGATACCAGTATCATAATTCATTGAGCTGCACTCTGAAGAAATAAAATACAATCCAAAATGAAATCTAAAAATAATCTCAGTAACAAGATTCACTATAAAATCATATTCATCTAGGCGTTATTAGCTAAAGTTTAGGAATAAAATCAATTTTATCATAGAAATCATAGAAATCTGTAAACGGAACATAGAAACAATCGATTAATCAATACCAAATACAATTATACCATGCAATGAATGAATTGTTAACAACAACAAGTTCAGCATCATCTCTCCGCAGGGCAACTCTAGCAACCAACCTGTTGATAAGGAATAAAACAAGAAAATTAATTTTTGCAGAAAAACAAAAAGAAGAAGAGAGACTAAGAGAAGAAACAAGGGTTTTAAAATCCTAGCTATACCTGTTCATGGTGAACCTTGAAACCTAACCATCATATTAGAAAACTGAAGAACAAATTAGGGTTTTACTGAAATTTGGTTGAAAAAATTGGTTCGATTTGGTTGAAGAAATAATAGGGTTTTACTGAAATTTGGTTGAAGAAATTGGTTAAGTAATCTGATTGAAAGAATTTGGAGTTCGATTTTGACTTTTAATTGAATTTTTTTGAAGAGATCTTGAGATTTGGTTTCGTTTCTTCTTCACTTTCAGATGGAAGTAAAACAGAGACGCTGTGAGAGAGAAGGAGAACTCAGAGAGAAGTGATGGAAGGGATCGAGCTATGGATAAGGTTTGTTTCTTCCCATAGAAACGATTTTCTACCGCAGTCCTAATTGAAGTGGCACCAGAAGAACAATTACCTCCAGTAGTCTTAATATAAGTCCACGTGGAATGCTTTTTATTTCCTAATCTGCCCCTTTGAATTAAGACTGTGTGCGAGAGATTGATTTTATTTTCCTAGTTTTTTGTTATGAAAAAGACTTTCTTTGAGAGCCTAACATATTAGGAAAGTCCTCGGAAGTCATATTTATAAAATCCAAGCAGACTTAAAAAACTCATTTTCCACTTCTTAAAGCTTTCAAGATTTCCTGGCCACTGCCGCGCACTCTCCTACAACTTTTTGATGCCTGGAACGTGGATGTTTTAACGGGAAGAGCCAAAGAAGTGTGGAAGATTGTTTATTATGCGAACTGCTAGGTGCTTTTGAAGGAGAGAAATGGTAGAGTGTTTAGTGCACGACATAGATGTAATATTTAAATAATTGATCAGGTGAAGATGCTGCTAGTATTATGGTCAACTGATTCTGATACTTTTAAGTTTGTAAATACTAGTCTTATATCGAGGAATTGGAGTATTCTGATGAGTGTGTAAACTTCATTACTTTTTTATAATTCCTTTCACTTTTAGTGAAGAAACCTTCTTCTTTTTTCTTTTTAATACAACTTCTTCTCTGGGGAAAAAAAAACAAATAAATAGATGAGATGATGTTATTTATATCTCACTTATGCAAAGGGATAAGTGATAATCTATTAGCAGGATTAGGCTTATCTCCTTGGTTAATATTATACGACAAAGTGGTGGCCTAGACACATCTAGTATATACACAGTACCCTCCTTAAGTGGTCACCATATTAACGATTGTTGTCTCATAAAAATCTTGTCAGAAAAAATTGGTGGGACAAAAACGGGTTAAAGGAAAAAGAGCACAATACTTAAAACTTAAAGGGATGG
The DNA here is from genome assembly GCA_023531105.1 of Papaver atlanticum. Classification (NCBI taxonomy): domain Eukaryota; kingdom Viridiplantae; phylum Streptophyta; class Magnoliopsida; order Ranunculales; family Papaveraceae; genus Papaver; species Papaver atlanticum. The sequence continues at coordinate 1,488,030 of JAJJMB010016246.1, forward strand.
TGGTTGTCACGAGTTTTCTCGCTTCTTAATTAAGCTGCATCTGGAAAACCACTTGGGAAGAATCTGAAAAACTTGAACCTCCAAATAAGGTTAGTCATCCCCACGAATCTTTTATTTTGCGGAACTGTGTTAGAAAAATCAATTGGGACAAAACCTAAATACTTGCGCCAGCAAAACCATATTAGCGTCATAATTAATAATATCGGTGTGGATGCTAATGTCGCCTCGTTAAAAACCTCTTCTGGAAAACTATGTGGGACAAAACCAAACTAAAAGAAAAGATTATGACGGACGGCGCCCGATAATGGTACTACGCACGCATATGTTGCCTCGTTAAAACCTTGACAAAGAAAACCCTTCGGGACAATACATTAGCGAAGGAAAAAGAGTACATCGCGTTTAAGTCCAATGAAAGATTCTACGAGTTTACTTCCTCTGAAGTATAACTTTCTTAAAGCGGTTGGTGGTGGAAACATTATACAACTCTCAGAAGACTGCTTTACGATTTGTAGTATATGGAGGATTGACTGTCAGGTATTGCGTCCGGGTGCACAACCATTATTGTACACCTCACATATCCTCCGACTATTGCACACCATTTTCATTTTTCCGCTTTAACTTCAGGAACTTACCAATGAAAGGCTTCGTGCAAGCTCATTTTTACCATATAATCATATGTAACCTTTAAAAAGTATAACCTGTAAAAAAAAAGTTAGAACAACAAGATATTGTATGCATTATATTCTTACATGGTATTTTTGGACCATAAATCAATATGTCTACATACGTCATAGGTAGATCACCTTCCAATCTAAGGGATAACATATAAAAAATTGGATACTTTAGACAGGTTTTATGCTAGCATGTTTCTCGAGAAGATATTCAAATTTCAACGAGATCTCGTAGTATATTTCAAGCGTGGATTCTGGCACTATTAAGGGCCTTTCAAGAAGTCAAAGATGATATTATCAATTCATCCAAATTTTGATCTTGTACCAAGAACGTTAACTCACAAAGGATTGTTCACAAATATCTCTTATTTAAAGTGGTGATTACGACAAAATTTCAAGTCTCGAAATATTCACAAGGTTAGGTGGTTACCTGATTCAGAAACTCGAATCCATCATGAATTCAAACATAATAGGCAATAGATAGATGCAATCTGAGTTCTTCAGGGATTACCGACAGTAGGAAAATACTTTAGTTTCACGGAACTTATCCTGGGGTTCACCAGAAAACCCTAAAATCGTACCTAAAGAGATTATATTACTCTTCATGCGCTTCATATCAAACATCACCCTGTAACATTTAGGCTTCATAATTTTACGGTATGAGTCGGATCCTAATTTTTGCGATTTTTCGAGAGTTTACAATGTCTACCTTGGTTTGAGGGAATTAGATTATATGCCTACCAATCACGATTCGACGTTCCTATGCAGACGGTTATATAACCACTCTTATAAATAGATAATTGACAATCATATACATCTTAGACATTTCTCTAATGCATGCACATTCAACAAGAATTTCATAATTTACTGGTATCAACGCCACTTCAAGGGCATTATCATTTCCCCATCTCTAATGCCGACATAACATGTGTCGTATTCGGGTGGCAGCCTTCCCCCTATTAATGAGGAAAAAACCTTATTAGGTTATCACCATAATTTGCTCCAACATTTTTTGGTGACTTTTCCCCCTGGTTAAAGTGGGTGAACCTTAATTATCAGCCATACTTACTCTAACTTCTGGTGGCAAGACGTTGTTCCAACAACCATTTTCACGCCAACTTCTGATGGAATTTTGGTTTTCCTGATCATGGAGGAAACGTTATCATCTCATTTCTATTTGTTGAAACTTGAGGTTCAATAATTTTGTCATATTTTCAAGGACAACTCTACTCATGATATTTTTTGGGTTTTAATTTAACTACACAAAAAATATCCCAACTGTAATGTCAACAAAAAATGAGACATTTCGCGTCGTTCCTGTTCGGCTTACCTTCTCCCATGACGACGGGAATACAGTCTCATCTGCAGTAAGACATTACCTGTTCAATGTTTTAAGTATTTTATTATGAATTAAAACCGACATATACAATTAGTTGACACCATGGGCTAAAAACGTAAATACGAAATCAAAGATTGCTTCCTAGAACAGTATTAATGGTGCACAGTTGGTCGAGCAATCAACTAAATATGCTTTACAAATATCTATTATACCATGTTGAGTGTGCACATGTGTTGTTCATATGCCCGATTTAACACCAACGAAAGGGAAAGTATCAAACGCCTATAAATTTACCATCAAAATAAACATACTTATTTGGAAAGTCCGAAAATGGATGTATAACCAAACAATCTGTGTAAGCAGTTTGACAAATACAACATTATGTGTTAGAAGATAAACAAGATGTTAGAGCATTTCTAGGTTGAACCCACCAAGCGTTTGTACATCAAGTTTGGTTGTCATATTTTAGTATCAAAACTCAACCAGAGTCGCTTGATTAAATACTAGAGACCAACTTCGTTTAGGTTAGACTAGAAAGTCTAGGAATGTTGAGACATACAAGTATTACTCTGAAGACCTGAAGGCGTGAAGAGTATCGACTACAATGAAGACATCATCCTTCCACTTGAGGTATTGTGATACTGACTTGACTTGTTTCCATTCCTATCGTTGCTTTCAAGACGTTTAAGGTCGAAAACATAACATGCGATTTAATACTCTAATATTAGCCTTGATCATTTTAGTATGATCAAAGTGTCAAGGGTGAATATTTGATTACGAAGTATAACGTTTATCTTTTGAAATTCGTAAATGTGGCATCCACATAATCTATGTAACTCGTTACTTGATTGTGTATTGGTTATATGCGTGATTTCATCCTAGGAAACTATGTTTGATTACATATGTTTAAAGGAAGTACGTATACGAGACTTGTTTCGTAATCGAAAGGAAATCAATAGGCGTTTTGGTCCGGTTTTCATTGAAGAATCTATTGGATGACCAATTCGAACCTAGGTAATAACTTTGGTAGAACCGATTTTGACTTATGTTGAGAGCTATGGTAGAACCGCTCTTTACCTAGTTTGGGATATGCGGTAGAACCGATCTTGACTTATGTTAAAAACCTTGGTAGAAACGACGCTTACCTATTTTTGATACATGGTAAAACCGATCCTAGCTATTGTTGGGAGTCATGGTAGAACCGATTCTTACCTATATCGGGAATCTTAGTAGAACTGATCCTAGCTATTGTTGGGAGTCATGGTAGAACCGACCCCTATCTATATTTTGAGACTTGGTAGTCACGATCTTAACCTATGTTCGGAATCATGGTAGAACCGGTCCCAAGAGCAAAACCGATCCTTCATATCCACATATTACTTTACAGTTTTGTGTGAGTTTGGAATTAGAGTTTGCTAATTAGGAAAGTTCCATATGTCGACATAATTTAGACATGAGTATAATTCTTATATTTTATTGTCCAAAGATATTCCTTGATACTCAATGTGATCCCAATCCAAAATATTGAGAATCTTTTAATTAAGAGTTTTCGATTATATGCTTTTGATTTTCTAGCAAATCAAAACACATCTCTTGGAAAGTTATATTAGTTAAGTGCTAAACTAATATCAGATATTTTCTAATGAGAGATTTCAGAATTACTGGTTGGATATTAGTTGGAAATAGGAAAAACCGAAATTAGGTACTTATTGCATATCTTGAGAATATTTTTGGTTTTGGAATTTCCTTGTTGTCCAAACAACCTTGGTCTATAAATAGTTGAGTTTGCATTTCTAGAAAACTATCCTAAGAGCCAGGCAAACTTCACTTGTGTTGTTTCTGGTGGAGCCGTCTATCCGGAGAGGAAAGTACCCTAATTAGGAGAAATCTCTTACGACCGCTCGTTTAAAGACTTCTGTGGGATCAAGAAGCTCTACGAGTACCATGGTGGGAAACTAGATAATTGCATTGTTATTTTAGTTTCGATTATTGATTTGATTGACTAACGATTGTTGAAACTTTGATTGCACCTAGTTTGATTATTGTTGAGAGACTTCTCTTATGACATAAGGGTCACTCATACTAGATTAAAGTATTGACGGGATCTTTGGAACTGTTTTTAGATCTAAAGAAAACTTGTGATCATCCAGTGTTAACAGACTCCGTTCTGTGTGTGATCGATCATAAGTGGATTCAAGTTTGTGTTGTGCACGTATATAAGAAGGCAATTGAAGATTTGAAGACAAGAAGATATTTTTTATTGGTCTTCGTATCTCGTGATTTGTGCACACATCTTGATCGGCTAGGATCCGACTTAGATTAGATTTTTTGGATCATAAAGTCGTTTAGATCGGCAACTATCATTTGGCGGTATTCTTCAATATCTGAATCTGATAGTTGTGAATCCGAATTTAAGTTATTAATTTGGATTGATCTTACCCGACAAAGGAGTTCACTTGTTTAAACGGAAGAGCCTTTGTTATAACTCAACATATCTTTTTTCTAAAAGATTATTGGAGTAGATACCAAACAACTTTGTTCCTTTAATGTTTCGAAGATGATCAAAAGGAGTCGAGTGCTTAAGATTTTACATCGGTAAAATAACTCAAGATAGTGATTTTCTGTCTTGGGATTCACCTGCGTGACCAGTAGGTCGTAGACACAGGGATACTGTGAGAACTAAGTAACTAGGGGTAGATTACTTTGTCTTAACTATATGAAGTTGGCTTTGTACTTTGTGTAGTGGCTTAATTCTGAGAGTATTCAAAACTGGACTAGGTCCCGTTTTTTTTTTGTTGCATTTGCAGTTTCCTCGTTAACAAAATCTTGATGTGTCATTTACCTTACTTCCGCATTATAATTGTTTTATTATAATAAAGTAAATTACACTTGTACGTTAAATCCTAATCACTTGACATTGATCCTATAGTCAATCGGTCTTGTACCGTAACTATTGTCAAGTGAATATCAAGTTGTTGTATTGTCTCGACTTTGACCATAAACGATCACCCTTGGTATCGGACTTATAGGTTCAAACGAAAAAGCGTGGTGTATTTGGGTACCCTCATACACAAGAGACCATCCAGTGGATGCGTCTATCAATACCGTTAAGTATTGAAAAATTGTCCACAGTGCAGGATGAAAAATCCCTACAAATGCCACCCTAAATCCTCTGTTTTTAAGGTCATTTGACCGATACTTTGTTGATAAATTCTTACAAAGGATACGCATAATATCTAAAGTTTGTTAAATAATGATTGAATGCCCTTTACTTTAAGAGATCTTGAATTCCGTCTATTCTCCTCTAGATATTGAATTATCTGATTTATCAAGTAGATTTTTTGAAGGTCAATGGAGATTAAGATATTAAAGTGGATATTTATCTATGCATATAGTAGTCATTTTTCAACTGTTTATCTCCTTAACCCAGTAACTACTTTTTCTTTCTTTTGCATCTGATTCCAAATCTTTTGATGCTCCTCAATATAATCCAAACTTATCAGGATATCTTTCTGAGTAATTTGGTTACAAGTGCTAGTTATTAGTATTAAATAAACCTATCTCGATGTTTTAGGATTTACTTATTTTAATTTAATTTCAATTGGTTTCATCTATGATGGCTTTATATGTCAACTAGATGTTTATTATAGTTGTAATGACATTTCGTTTGAATGACACATTCATCTCAACAATATCATCGATGACAATGTCGCGTAACTATATTTATGTGAAAATCAATGACTAATAGAGGTGATAGTAATAATGATGAGCTGCGCAAATCACCCCTTCTGGGACATGTTAATCTAAATGAAAAAGACAAATTCATAATATTATTCCATATGCCATTTTTCAAATATCAGTTTCATCTGAAACCTGAACAAATACTAAAGGTACAATGGATTAGTGTCTAATTTCTCGATTTTGAAGTCCTTCGCAAATACCAAAATACCAATGCCATCTTAGTTCTATCCATAATTATCATATATTTATTTTTTTAGGGCACCATATTCAGTTGTATTGTTTTCTCGTTATATGAATTTGTTCTATGTTTGATGATGTTATAAAAAATGATAAGAAAAGCAGATATCGCTATAATATAGTGGTAAACTTATTTGGTGATTATCAATAACTTGAGTTCGAAAATCGTCAGCACAAACAACAAATTATATATCAATCACAGGAAACAGAGAAACTTGTCGGCATCACATCCCTTATAGATCACAAAAAATAGAAAAATGATAAATTAGCTTAGGAAAATGTCCAAGACTATTTTTGAAGGATCACAAAAAGGAAAGCCAGCAATTTTCATAACAAAAAGCTACTGCTTGGGTTATGGAAATCGGGTGTGAGATATCCAATAGTGAATTCCGCCATCCGGTATATTATTAGTTGAAATTCTTTATGGATCACAAGAAGAAAACAGAGAAATAGAAAATTCAGGACTATTTTTGAAGGAACTCAAAAAAGAGAGACGACAGCTACCAGAAACAAAAAAGCTCCAGTTTGGGCATGGAAATCGGGTATGAGATATTCACATGTGAATTCGGTGTATTATTAGTTGATATTTGTTACAGAGCCGAGTACACGTACTGTATATGAAATGATAAGACGTCAAAAGAATCCAAAAAAGGTACCACCCGTCCACCGGAAAATAAGGACGGTTTCATTTACAAACAAAATCCACTTGGCAAAATATCATTCGTTCAAGTGATAGCAGTGACCGGTTCCTTTCTTCGTGAGACCCTACTTAAGATTCAGAATATCAGACTTGAATCTCAAAGTGAATAAGAATAGCAACCCAGAGCACTCTGAAAGAAGAATCAGTTGTGAAACGGTAATGCATCAGAAAGGTCGATCATTCAACCGAAGATCAAGGAGCTTTTCAAGATCTCGCATTGCTGTTGAGGGTTCTTAGTTTTGCTTAACCAAAAACCCCCAAAAAAAATCCTTAACTAAACCCTTTTGTAATCATTCCATTTCCTCAACAGATTTATCTGTTCTTCTTCCTGTTTTCGTTTACATTTCTTTCTAAACAATCAATCAAACGATGATGGAGGCTCATGGTAAAGATCTGACTTGCTTAAGTTCATTTACTAGCTCAATTATGAAGAAAAAAAATGATTTAAATTCTGATTTATTTGTTTGGAAATGAGATTTTAATTTCTTGATTGATGTTAATTAATAGGTGATGAACGTGAAATTCAGAAGAGTTATTGGATCGAGCATTCTGTTGATTTAACAGTTGAAGCTATGATGCTTGATTCTAAAGCTTCTGATCTTGATAAGGAAGAGAGACCTGAAGTAATAATCTCTCTTTGTTGCTCATTTGATTACTGTGTTAATGTGATTGGTATAAAAAAAAATCCTGGGAAATCTTGCTTAAATTTATGAGATGAGCTCTTTTTAATATGTTCTTTTATATGCACTTAGTATCATTTTTGATTTCCACAGTTCAATTCTTTTTTTTATTTTTGGTTTAAATTGCCGCTTCTTTTGAAAATCATCACTTGTATCTTTTCTTTGATTTGTTGTTGTTGGATAGATTTGATTAGTGATATTTTGTTACTGTCTTTCTTTTTCTTTTAGATTTGGTGTAGTCAATTTCTTTGAGCATTTTGATTTTTTTTTTCTGGAAGAAGTTGGTATATTGGTGATTGCTTGTGTTTAAGTAGAAAGGTAATCCATATTAGTGGATTGACTTTCTAAACAAATACTGTATGCCGCCTAATTTGGTCATGAAAGATACAGGAATATATTCTTCAGTGACTTTTTAAGTAGATAATTTGTGGATATTACAAGGACATTATACTTGGATTATGATTTTTCTTTAATTTTTCCGGAAACTACAAGTCTACCAGGATACATACCTTTGATATATTGGCCAGACCATTATTTGGATCGATTGTGACCTGGATCATCATATCATAACACGGATTGTGGATCTATGGATCATGGTTGGATTGGATTCATTTGGACTTAGGAATAATTTGTATGATTAACCAAGCTGACAATTTTGCTATGTTGACTGGAGAATTTGTTGGTTGTAGCTCCATTTTCAATATTATGCCACTGTTTTCTTTACCTAGATAGTGATCACTGATCAGTCGACCTTGGGTGTGTGTCTGACATCCACTGCCCTTATATATCTGTCACACAGTTCAACTGTAGTCGATTTTGTTTATCTCTAAGTTCAATGGATATTTTTAATTTGCTAGGTACTCTCTCTGCTCCCAGATTTCAAAGGAAAATCTGTGTTGGAGCTAGGTGCAGGTATTGGTCGCTTCACTGGTGAGTTGGCTAAGGAGGCTGGTCAAGTGATAGCGCTGGATTTCATTGAGAATGTTATCAAGAAGGCAAGTCACTGCTTTATTGTTGGTCTATGATTGTAGAAGTTAACAAGTATTTATAAAGCATTATTTGGAAATCTGAATCTCTTGAAAACTTTGCAGAATGAAGCCATCAACGGTCACTACAAGAATGTCAAGTTTATGTGCGCTGATGTAACATCTCCTGAGCTGCAAATTTCTCCAGGATCCGTCGATCTTATATTCTCAAACTGGCTTTTAATGTATCTCTCTGATAGTGAGGTAATCAGCTTTTTCTCAACTTCGCCCTGCTGCACACTCTATTTCTAGATGTAGATATCTACATTGCTAATGGTTGTCTGTAATGCATATACCCAGAGTAGTTCATCCGCTAGAGTTCTTTGTTTCAAATGTTTGAAGTACGGATAAATCTAGATATGTAATCTATTGATGATGTTCAGCACTCATTTCTGATTGTGTATGAGAAAAATTTAGTAAATGGAATTGCATGCTATATTATAAACACAGCTTGACTTACACTGTGTTTGGACTTCTTCCTTAGTCTTTTGGTTTTATTCATAATTTATTTTCACGAATGCAGGTCGACAAGTTAGTTGAAAGGATGGTCAAATGGTTAAAGGTTGGTGGCCATATTTTCTTCAGGGAGTCGTGCTTTCATCAATCTGGAGATTGCAAGAGAAAAAACAATCCGACTCATTACCGTGAACCTAGATTTTACACAAAGGTGTATTTTCAATCACTTTTCTCTATATTTTTATTAACCTATGGTGTGCAAACTTTCCCGAAGCTTCTCATAGACATATTTTAGGATCACCATCTGTATATTTTGATGGCTAGATAAGAGGGATTTCTTCTTTCCCCGTTTATTATATTCTAATCTTCTTGTTCTGATTGGAGATGTGTTGCAGATCTTTAAGGATTGCCAGATGCATGAGGAATCTGGGGATTCTTTTGAACTTTCTCTTTTAAGCTGCAAATGCATTGGAGCTTATGTCAGAAGCAAGAAGAATCAAAATCAGGTAAGATTTTACATACTAATATCAACTGTAATGTATCTCCCTTTCTCTTTGAAGTTTGAAGTACCCGACTATCGACAGGTTTGCTAATAAGCTCTCACGTAATCCTTATGCAGATTTGCTGGCTATTCCAGAAAGTTGGTTCGGATAAAGACAAGGATTTCCAGCGTTTCTTGGATAATGTGCAGTACAAATGTAATGGCATATTGCGCTACGAACGTGTTTTCGGAAACGGTTATGTGAGCACAGGAGGGATTGGTATGCATAACACTGAATGCATTTTTTGTGTTGTTCCCATAAAAGTCATCTTTAGATTCTTATGTTTCACTCATTTTCCGATCATTACTGAGTTAGCTTTGTTTTTGAGCAGAGACAACAAAGGAATTTGTTGAAAAGCTGGAACTTAAGCCAGGACAAAAAGTCCTTGATGTAGGATGTGGAATTGGGGGAGGTGATTTTTACATGGCCGAAAACTTCGATGCTGAGGTTGTCGGCATTGATCTCTCTGTCAACATGGTTTCTTTTGCTCTAGAGCGTGCAATTGGTCGTAAATGCTCAGTTGAATTTGAGGTTGCTGACTGTACCAAAAAGACATACCCAGATGAAACTTTCGATGTGATCTACAGCCGTGACACGATTCTCCACATTCAGGTAAACTCTACAGATTTCAACATCTTAAGTTTCATGGATCTTAATATGCCTCCTGAAATACGGGTTTAAAGTTTGTGAAATTGGTTTTACATGTCAAATTTCCATTTCTCACCGTTCAAATGTTATTAATCCTAAATTGTCAAATATATTGGTTTTTCCAGGACAAACCAGCCTTGTTTAGGACCTTTTTCAAGTGGCTGAAACCAGGAGGTAAAGTTCTTATCAGTGATTACTGCAAAAGTCCCGGACCTCCATCAGCTGAATTCGCAGAGTATATTAAGCAGAGAGGATATGACTTGCATGATGTGGAGGCATACGGTCAGGTAACTTTCAGCTGAGCCTAACCCCTTCTGATTCACCTATCTGGTTTCTAGTCTGCTTTTGTTTACGTTGGCTTGTCACCGCAGATGCTTAAAGATGCTGGATTTGTTGATGTAATTGCTGAAGATCGAACTGACCAGGTTTACAATTTAACCACATCATTTCAGTCTTCACTTCTACATCTTGCTTATTTAGCTTCTGAAGTTCACAAACAATTTCTTTTTTCAGTTCACGAAAGTTCTTCAAAGAGAATTGAATGCTGTTGAGAAGGACAAGGAGGAGTTTGTTGCCGACTTTTCTGAGGTACTGCTTTCCCTCTACCCGTTTTTAGTGTAAATGGTGTACTGTGTTCAAATTTTTGGTCGGTTTACTCATTTTGTTTATCTGTTTATTTGAACGATTTTCAGGAAGACTACAATGACATTGTAGGTGGCTGGAACGCAAAGCTTGTTAGGACTGCAGCGGGTGAGCAGAGGTGGGGTCTGTTCATTGCCAAGAAGAAGTGATTCGCTAATATAGCTATTCTATCTGGTGTGCTAAATATGTTTTTTATTAACTTTAATCATAATTAAGTGCGATGAAATGACCAGAGTATGTGTCTTGCTAGTATTTGAATGTGTACTGAACTGCTGTGTTATTAAAATTAATAAACATGGTCTCTTCCATGAATGTTATCTAATTATCAGAATTGGACCGAATTGAACTTTTCACTCATCCCTTCAGCATCTTACCTGATTCTAAGTGTGAGGGGTAAGTATAACTTTGGCATGTTAAGTTAATCACAAAGTGTGAGGTCTGAGGAGTACTGTTCCACAGGTATCAAGCTTATCACAAAGTGTGAGGTCCGAGGATTACTGTTCCACAGGTATCCCAGGGATTCAATTTTGCTTAACTCGGTACTTATGTATGACATGAGTTAGAACCAGATTAGTCTCATATAGGAGAATTATACCTCAGTTGAGCAAAACTCTCCCAAGGTTGGTAGGAATTGTGGAGACTGAATGATGAGCTTCTAGGACTTTAATGGAGTGAGAAAAACCCCAGAAGTATCCCAGGAACAATAATTTCTTGTAACAGGGTAAAAGTGCATG
>JAJJMB010016246.1:1501467-1533896 GCA_023531105.1 Papaver atlanticum
TTTTTTTTTTTTTTTTTTTGTTTTTTGCATTCTCAATCCCAGGACCAGCTGGTCCAGCTCTCTACATGCGTATGCCCCTATTTGAGACTGTGTATGTGTGTTTGAGACGGACCTAAACATTCAAGCTTAAACTCTACTACACGTAGAGTTGTGCACATAATGGTGTATCATAGATGAAATTGGAAGTGTAAGAAAAGTAGGATACAGTGGAAATCTTATAAAACGTGTACACGATAGACATAGATAAATTATTCAAATGGTTTAAATGTTTTTTTTTTATGGGGAATCATAAATTAAGAAACCTATTATTAGGGATGCATTAGGGATAACTATTTTTTGTTAATGACAAATATGCCCTCAATTTAATTAGTGCTAGTGAAGCTGATTAACTGCACCAACTAAAAATTAGTGATTAGATTAGATTAATGATTTAATTTATGAAAATTATTATTATTTCTTAATTTATTTAGAGGAGAAGCAGAAGAATGAATACTTTTTTTATTATCTCCACTAGCATAAGAGAATCTTTCATTATATTAAAGTTAAACCAGATTAGTAGTAATCCGCATTAAAATTTGATTATGGTGAGGTCAATTTTTTTAATCATGTGTTTGAACTAGCTTAAGATATATGCTAGATTGGGGCGAGTGGCTGACACGAGCTCATGAGTCCACCATTTTTGGATACAGTGAAAATCTGAGTTTTCTTAAACTGTGTTGTTATAATACCTCTGGAAAAAGTAGCAGTTTATTTTCATTGTTAGACACGAGCAATGAAAAGTAAGATCATGAAGAAGATGATGAAGAGCACAAATAATTAGTAAAGTTTTTTTTGACATCGACGATGAAAACATAACAAGTAATATACTAAGCAAACTCTCAATGAAATCACTTATCAAGTTAAGTGCCTTGGTGTAACTTAATCGAAGATCCTTATTTTATTGATTTACTTCTTAATCGATCAAAAATAATATCACGTCAACGTCTTTTTATTTTTAAACCACGAAAGATATATTATAGATATGGAAAGTTGCATACAAACATCAAACTCGAGGGACGAAAAGTGAGTTTCTTAATAACTGATGTACTCTTTGATGCAATAGGAGGAAGGCAAGGGAGGAGGTAGCATCAACTATTAAGCAAAAAATTACAAGGAAGAACATAAATCCATTTTCTTATACTCAAGTTCTTAGACCTTTAGTGGTTTGTTATGTTCCGTTAATGTAAATGTTGTTTGTGTCTTTAATATAGGTACATGCGAAACAACATCATGAATCCAATCTATTGAACAAACCCAAAAGTATAACAATATATGTAAAAGAACTAGTGCTTACAGTTTCAGGTATGATCCTACAAGTAAGAAATACAAAGTGATTAATAAGTGGGTGACATATGAGGGTTATAATGATGCTTACCAAATTTGGGAGATACTGACCTTAGAAAGATACAATTTGGTAAGGTCAGTTGCTCCAAAATTCAGTAAGCAGCATTATAACCCTCATATGTCACCCACTTACTAATTACTTTGTGTTTCTTACTTGTACAATCACACGTAAAACTATAAGCACTAGTACTATTACGTACGATGCTATATTTTTGTGTTTCTTCAATAAATAATATTGCATGGATCCATGGTGTTATAAATTTCGTACATATACTAAAGACACAAGCAGCATTTACAAAATCGTTAGCGAAACATATCAAACCATTTAAAGGTCCAAGAAGTTGAGCATAAGAAATGGAGTTGTGATTTTCCTTGTAATTTCCTTGATGGTTGATACCACCTCATCTCCTTAATTTCATCACATTCCATCAAAAATACATCAGCTATCAAGAAACTCACTTGTCGTTCCTCGAATTTGATGTTTGTATCAAATTTTCATGTATATAATATCTCGGTTGTAGTTTAAAAACAAAAATACATTGACATGATGTTGTTTTTGATCGGTTAAAATATAAATCAATAAAATAAGGATTTTCGGTTCAGTTATACCAGTGTTTTGCAACACACTTTAACCTAATAATGGTTTCAGTATGAGTCTGCTTAGTATATTACTTACTATAATTTCATCCTCGATGTTAACAACTTTACTATTATCATTAACACTATAATTACTTATCATTATCTTCATCGTCTTCTTCCTGATCTTTATTTTCATTGCTCGTTCCAGCATATCAAATAAACTGGTACCTTTCACCGAGGTACTATGAAAAACAGTTTGACAAAACTCAAATTTTCTCTGCATCAAAAATGGGCTGAGTTATGAGCTCGTGTCAGTGACTCTCCCCTATAAATAAGTACGACTGTCCATATTTGAGATCAGATGCTGATTCTAAGTACATCCTTATGATATAATATATAACTGGTTTACGCCTCTCCTGATCCACTTATCCCTTCTAAGAAACCTCTTCTTTATTTTTGCTAATTTCTTATATTACAGTTTTGATTTTCAAAATTAATTTCCTAAAATATATAAATTCATACTATAAACTCCCCCTCATTTTATCAGAAAAAAAACAACTCCCCTCATTTAAATTAAAACCCAAGTATATATACATTGCTATTACTATTATTCGTTTCTCAAACTCTCTATAAGAACAATAGTACAATATCATTTGCATTCCTCATCACCATTAAAATCATAAACCCAATCAACAAAACAATAAATTATGAAGGAGGTCAATCATCGATACCTTAAGGATATCGTACATCCTGATTTTGACTCGGTATTAGATATTATTGGTTGATTTTATGATATTTATGAAAGACTTTCCTTGAAGATACATTGTTTGATGTTTCCTGGTCTAAAATTTTCTCACCGCATCATACTGTATATTATAGAATTTTTATTACTTCAAATGATGTCTGTTTTTCCTATTAGTTCCTAACTATTTAAGATAAATGTTTTTATAGGATTGTGATGAGAAGTCTCCAAGGAAAAGATCCACGTTTCTTCAATGCGATATAAGTTTGAGATAAATTATAGATAACAATATAATACACTATATTAGGTTGTTATTTTTGTATAATGTTAAGGATTTTTTATTTATTCTTTCGATTCTGGTTTTGTTAGTTGCAAGACGAGAATGCCATTTTGTTACCAAGCAAACGATCTGGCAGTCAATTCATGTGCGGGGACATCTTCCAGGTCTGTTAGTTTGGGTGTTTATATAGGTCATGCTAATATTTTAACTAATCTGGAATTAGTTAATGTGAACATCGAAAAAGAGTTAAAAATCCAAGCCACAACAAAACGCAAGAAGCCAATGGGGTTCTAAAACCTAAAACAGAACAACACAACACGCACGGTATTATATTAAATCGGAGTTCCATTTTTTATTCAACTTTTAAGTTACAAACACAAGCACAAAAAAAAAAGAAGCAACAAGAACATGTAGAGAGATATGCAGCTGAGCTTTGTTATCTTCTAAGGTTTGCCCCTAGAAATTTAGTACTACCAAAAGATTGCCCTTGCGGGAAAAAAATAAAATAAAATAAAAACCTATGATTACACCAAACAACAGTAGAAAACAATGGCATCGTCAGTCACCTGATCAACAATAACCTAAAGCATACACATGAATTATGCTAAATCACGACTAATCAGGTTCTTCTACGTGTTCTTCCTATATAAAAGCTAAACATGCATATAGTACTTTTAAAAATAAGTATACTCATCATCAGACTCATAACCAATGTCCCTGTAAGATTTAGTTTGGTCACAATGTACGCCATTTAAAGATTGCAGAATATGGACTTCCGTATTGAATAATGTATTGGATGAGTTAAATGGTATGATCCTCCTTTTCTTGCCATTGTTATTTGTTGCGGTGCCAACTCCTCAATAGACTAGTTTCCTTACTTAGTTATGCTCTATTTAGCTTAGTTAGTTTCTTTATTTAGATAGCTTCTTAAATTCGATATTACTTGTTAAATAAGTTTAGTTAGCTGTAAATACTTAAATCATGACCTTGTAAAGAATCATTCAATTAATACAAGCTCAGTTCTTTTATTGTTCTTCACAGTAGAGGTGGCTAATCCCCAATAAAAAAGGATTCTATCATATGGTATTATCTAGTTTTGTGTTCTTTTACACTTGTTTTGGTTTAGAACCCTAACATCATTTATAAACACGAGACTAGATATATATTCATGCTTAATAGGGTCAACTTCATGTTAGACATTTATAAAACCTGATAAATGTGATTTATGATAAATACCTGGTTATCGAATAAGTTGGAGTTGTACCATGTTTTGCAAACGCACCTGAATCGAACCAAATCCTCCTGTGGAACTCCGAACTCTTGTTAGTATAGCAGATGTTATGATATCGTCGGGAATTAGACGTCTGCTTCTCCGTTTAGGTTGAGAAATTTTTTGATGGGGGCGTTTTTTGATGAGATGTTGACACATGTATTTCCTGTTAATTGCTTCCAACAAATTTTGTTTCCAAAAATATAAAAGAAATGTATTTTTGGAGAAAATCTTGCTTATCTTAATTGTTTATATTTTATATTTGGTATTTTTGGAAACAAAATTTGTGAAAACAATTAATATGAATGACACATGTTAACATCTCATTTGTCCCCCATGCCCCCATCAAAAAGTTTCTTCTAATTATACTTACTGAAGCCCTACCCTAATCCTAGAGCATAAATTAAGAGCGAAGACTTCTCTGGACTTTTTCTAGTGTTTCTTCATGTAATGTTTCTTCCAGAACGAAGTCGATATCGTGGACATTGTTGCCTTTTTGAGACGGGTCCAAAACCTAGGCCCAGCTTCGAATTTTTGCAAATGTGAAATTTTGCAGGCCAAACCTAATTCGCTAATGCTTTATAGGCGCAAGTTTGTTGTTGCTTGTTAAATGGGGCGGGTATCATGTGCGTTAGGAGTCCTTGATATTTAAAGGGGTAATTCAGATAGGGGTGGATTTATTTCAATTGGTTTACTTACCACTTATGTCCACAATTTGTTTCGTTACCACCTGGGTCCTTTTCCCCCCAGATATAATGATAATAATATTGGACACCTCGGTAGCCACCAGACACCTCTTTGATCCTACCTATAAATTCTCTATAGGAGCTCTATGGTTAACCAGAGCTTCTGGTTGATTCTGGCCCCACTATTCTAAATTTCAGCCAATAGAATTTCAGTAGAATTTTCTGGACCCACAAAATATTATTTGGCCAATCACATTTTAGAAAATGATTTCCTAAATTTCCTAAATCTTATTTAATCTTAGAAACATATCAAAACAAATATACACAACCTCAACATTACCAAAATAAAACGATTTCATCATGATAAAATAAAATATGCAATGTTCATCGTGATTTCATCGAAAAAATTAGATCAATCATATGAATAGAAAAAAGATAATCCAACGTCCAATGTCCATTTACAGTTTTTGTAATAAAATCTCCTAATTACAACTCCAAACTACGGATAAAAGAAAATGCTTGCAATTACACTTTCAGTTGGTATTAAATACCTAAAAAAATTCATAAGTATACCTGATTAAAAGAAAAAAAATTAAATCACCAATTAAAAAAAAATACCTGATTTGTGGGTGGCCCGCATGAATCGAGTAAAGGTTTGTTAATCCAGTACTAATAGAAATAATGCAAAATCATTAGGAGTATGATTTCCAGAGGGAAAAAGAAAATCGTTATCAGCAACAAAAAAGAGTATGATTTCCTGTACAGATAAAAATAATACAAAATCATTAGGAATATGATTTTCAAAGGAAATAAAATCGTAATCAGCAACAAAAAAAAGAAAAGAAAAAAAGAATGGGAATATAATTTAAAAATATATCAAAATAAATGTGGATATAAAAATAACAGGAAAGAAAATATTGGAGTGTTTCGAAACTGTTTTTTCACCACTTGTGGTACCAGTGTACTTATAAGTACACTAGCATGCCAGTTCATCTCCATACTGCCTGTTGAGTGTGTTTCAAAACTGTTTTTGTTAGATTTTTGTAAGAGTGTAAAGACTTTTACACCTGTATAGTTCTTATTTGATTAGTGCTCTGTTAAATAGTTGTACCCATATTTGTGTATACATTGCTGTACACCTATGTGACTATTTTGTAGTTATGAGTATAATGTATGTGTTATTCTTCTTGGTTCATTTTCGTAGATACCAACAAACCTTATAGATCAAGTTTCCATGCAATCAGTGACTTTGTGAATAAAAACTTTGAGGAAGATGAAAAAAAGAGAGGAGGAAAAGTATGGTTCACCAATTATCAATTAGAGAAGCAAAAAGAAGGACCATTCTGGCCTGTTGTAGATATCTTTGTCCACAAAAAAGCAGATCAGAGAGATGAGAAAGATCCAAGTAAAAAAAGAGATGATATATGGACTAAGAACCCAAACTCAATCATGAAAATTGTGAAACGGTACCGCCATGAAATTTGTGACACAGGGGGGACATTATTTCATGTTTGATACTCCCAAGAAGAACAATAGAGTGGCAGTAAAGAGTGAACCTGAGGATTTGTTTCTAATTTATGGGCTTGAGATGGTGGCAACAGAACTTGAAAAAGGAGAAGATGTAAAAACTGCAGCTGAAAAAAGATACGGTCCGCTGATAAACAGATTGACTCTTAAAAAACGAAATGAGTTGGGGGGAAAATGTGGAGGATGAAATCGTACGTATCATGAAGCTAAAACCAAAGTCGCAATTGGAGATTGAAAGAAACGCTGGAGACTTAGTGGTGTTGTTTACTATGTACTTGTGTATCACGGTGTTTTTTACCCAAGCAAACGGAAGTATGATTAGCAAGAACCAGTATGCACACTTTTTTGAGTCTTTGGATAGGATGAAGAAAACTTGCTGGCCAATTCATATACATGAGTATCTCATGGCGAGCATTAAGAAACACATCGATTCACCACTTAAAGTTAATGGTTGTGTGATTTATCTGTTGGTGAGTTTACATGTACACACAGTTGTACACATGATGTATCCATTCACCATTTTAAATAATTTTGTTCATTGTGTTTGTTCCTTTCTCTTACATTTCTAACTATTCACCTATTTGTTAATGCAACATTGGTTTCCTGAACACAACAAAAGCATGCATCCAAGTAATGAGGAAGGTGTGCCAAGGCTTCTCAGGTGGATCATCAGCGACGTCAGTAATACAATCGAGAAAAACCTGAATGACGCCATGAAAAAGGTATCTCAAAAAAAATTCTCACGATAGTATATATACATTGATATACACCTTTAATAAGGTGTACAGGATTGTACATTGTTGATATTATATGTACATTGATATACACCTTTAATAAGGTGTACCGAATTGTACATTGTTGATAGATTTTAAGAAATTTGTCTTGTGTACAACAATGTACACTCTTACAACATGTGTAAAAAATTGTACACCTGTGATCAATGTTGATACTTTGGCATGTTTTCAGATGCAACCAGGATGGGTAAAGGCTTACACTGATGAAGAGCGATTGCTTTTGGATGAGTACCGGAGGCAGAAACAAGAAAATAGCATAGATGCAGTGAAGGAAAAGCTGCGCATATCAGATATGCAAAGAAAAGAGTTGGATGAGGAGCTTACTGAAGTTCAGGAGAGGCAAGAAAGGCTTCTTAATTTCATCGAAGAGAAAAGCCTAAAAGTTAATGAAGTTGGTCTAATGAACTTGACAGAAAGAGAAGTGAATGATTTTCGTAATTACACTTTGGATGAAATCTTTAAATTTGCAAAGGAAATACGGCTTGAAACTGAGGAGGAGGATGGGGAGGAGGAGGAGGAGGATGAAAAGGTTGAGGAGGATGGGAAGGAGAACAAGGAAGATGAGGAGATTGAGGGGGAGGAGGATGAGGATGAGGAGGATGACAAGGTTGAGGAGGATATGAAGGAGCACAAGGAAGACGGGGAGATTAAGGAGGAGGAGAAGGAGGAGGAGGAAGAGGAGCACAATGAAGATGGTGATATGCATGATGATAAGGATGATGATGACAAGGAGGGTAGCAAAGGTGGTGATATGCATGATGATAATGATGATGATGATGAGCAGGGTGGCAAAGGTGGTGATATGCATGGTGATCACAATGACAAAGAGGGTAGCAAAGGTGGTGATGACGAGCATGGAACTGAATCTGAAAAGAATGAAGTTCCGTCTGAAACTCCTGAAAAGCGAAGGTATAAAATCACTTTTATTAAATGTGGCAGTCATTTCTTTTTATGTGTGTAGATAGTTGTACACCAGTATGCTAAAACTCATACCTTTTCTCAAAACTTGAATCTTTTAGCACTCCTCTATCAAAGACAAATGAAGAGATGGATGGCAAGGATGGAACAAGGCAAGGTGTTGAGTCTAGAACTGCTAAGAAGCCTAGGTATGAAGAAAATGATCTCAACTCGCATTTCTTTTCATTTTTTGTATATGTGTACCAAGATGTACACCTTAGTGATTTCTTATGTGTGTGTGTACAAAGATGTACACTTTTGCAGAACTTAACAAAATATGCATTTTTTCAGCACTTCTCTGCCAGAGACAGCTGAAATCGCTGAACATCAAGAACACAAGAATGTGATGGATGCCACTCAATCTGCTGAAATTGATGAAGCTACGATAATCGCAGCTCAAGCCATATCTCAGCTGGACCCTAAAGGCATGTTGCCGGTTGAAGAAGATGTCCTTTTACTCACACAATGAGAAGAGACAGAAAAGGATACTTATACATCAATTGAGGACCTTCTAGATAACTTGTCTGAAACTGTGTTCGTAAAACTTGAGAAAGGTTGTTACAGAACGGCACCATCTGAAGTGAAGGTAAAGATGGCAACCCTGATCCACGATTGTCCAAGCTTTTCATTGTTGAGCCAAGAAGATCCAAAAGAAGAGTCGTCGCAAAAATCATTATCCAATGAAGATGTACGATAAATGGTCGTTGCTAAAGCAGTGCATTTCATCCAACAACATGAAGATGAATATTTTTAGCAGTCAAGAAGTACAAGAGCAGAAGACACCACAAACAAAGACAAGAGCAGAGAAGATGAAGGAAGCAGAGATGTTGAGGACAAAAGCAGCTGGCAAGTTGTCCAAGACACCACCAAAGAGAGCTGCAAAGAAAAACTAGATCCTGATTTCACTGCCGAGGGTAAAACCAGACAAGTTAGGATAAAAGTGGATCAAAAAGGCAAGGGGGTCAAAGAGGAAGAAGAATCAGGCTATCCTGCACCAATAAAGAGAAAGGAAAATGAGTATCATCCTTGTCGCCCACTGCCAGATGTTCGTTAATCACCATTATACCATGCCATGGAACCAGGACAGGACAAAAAAAGGATACATAAATTCTTTAGGTGTGGACATAGATGTACACCAGTATGCTATATGATTGATGACACATGCTTTGTTAAGTGTTTGCATGGATGCTTGATTGTTAGATTTTATTTAGGTGTGTACATAGTTGTACACCTGTATCATACGTCATGGATACATCTATATCATTCATCTATTTCCAGGCCTAAAATTGTTTGATATGTAGTAGTGTACATGATTGTTAGTTTTCTGGTCTGATTTAGGTGTACCTAATTCATTTTATTTTCCAACAAATTATCGATTGCAGTACTACGTGAAGAACAATATCATCAGCACTCTACAAACGCTTGTGGTTGATTACATACGGGACATGCCTGACAATCTGGAAGTTCTTGTAATCCCCGTCAATCACTCTACAGAATAATTGGCATTAGGAGTTTACTGGTCGCTTTTGAAGTTTTATTTCGAAGCTCTAGAGTGGAAATGGTACAACTCATTGCACTCAAATAAGGACTATAAAGATGATGCACAACAACTGGCAAATGTGGTGCAGTTGGAACTCAACAAGAAGAGAGCGTTGAAGGGTGATGCACCTATAGAACCGCACGATATAAACATCATGCAATGCCCTGCACAAGGAATCAACCCGGACTGCCTGTTATACACTTGTTACTTTATGAAACGAAGTGTGAAGAAAACAAAGAGTATCGAAAGAGATCAGCAGAGGGCCGAAGACATTTGTCAGGAAATGAGAACAAAATTGGTGGCCAAGATGCTGAAAAAAGTCGGAGTGTATGAAAAGGTTTGGGATATAGCAAAGGATGAACAACACAAGGAGTGGCGCCTGAGTATGGAAATGAAACCATTGAAGAGGAAGAGGAGTTTTTAAGCTTCATTATACAAGATCACTTTCTGAATTGCTTCTAAACATTTTTTATCTTCAGACAACTTTTCAAATTTCAGTTTTCAATACTATAAAGACCTTGAATTAATCTTTTTATTAGTTTCAATTTAAGACTTATGACTACTATAAAGACCTTGAATTAATCTTTTTATTAGTTTCAATATGATGTGTTGAAAGTATACTTGTGTCAGTACTAAGGTGTATATTACAGGTTAGTAAAATATTAAGGTGTACATGATTGTGCACTGTTACTGACTGAGCAGAAATTTATCACAGTAATGGTACAGGAAGGTGTACATAATGGTACACATGTACTGACAGATTTATCCAGACCTGCAGAACTGAAAAACATAGAATTGAAACACTACACATAGAATTGAACATGCATTAGCAAAATAAAACTAGTACCAATATACAGAACTAAAAACATAAAATATTACTAAACAAAATAGACTAGTAGCATCCATTGTACAGAAAGGTGTACATAATGGTACACAGGTAAAAAGACAGGTAAGAAAACTGAAGTGCACAGGAAGGTGTACATAATGGTACACATGTCCTGGCACTAATTATCCACACAAAAGAAAATTGAAAAAGACATTACCAAAAGTAAAAACCAAACACATAGAATCTTTTGAACAAATCAAACATAGAAAAAATCATCAAAGCATGGGGCAGGTAGCTCTGTTGTGGTGACCAAGGGTGAAGCACTTTGTACACATCATAGACCTCTTTTGCTTCTCCCAAGCATTCTTCATACGATGTGTTCTTCGTCTACCAGGTGGAGGAACAGGAATATGAACAATAACCCTATCACTAGGATCATAAGCCTACGGCTTGTCATAATTAGGGATTGGCATGATGATCTCCTGGTATGTCCTGTTGTACCATTCAGTGGTGAAGTATGGCTCAACAAATGAATAGATGTCCTCCCTCGTAACTTGAATGGCAATACAAGCATGTGCACAAGGAAAACCATTAACTCGCCACCTGTGACATGTACAAGTTTTCTACAATAGATCTACAGAATGAGACCGGGGAGATGCGACTTCATACAATATTTCCATGGACTCAGTAACAGTCCAAGTACGACCAATGTCGATGTTTTCCTTTAGTAAAGCCTCAAATGTGGGAGTGAGCCTAGTGTTGAAAGTTTCTAGACCTTCTACCCTTCTCGTAGAATTCATCTTCATAACCTTCAAACTAACATAATAAAAACACAAAACATAAAATCAAAACATGATCTAGAAGGAATACAGATAAAACATGTGTACAACAATGTACACATTAAGGAAATCCATGTGTACAACAATGTACATACAGTTGCAGAATCACAGATAAAACATTGTACAAGTATCTACAGATCAAGCAAATCCATGTGTGCAACAATGTAGACAGATAAACATGTGTACAAGGGAAGATGTACACATCAAAGAAAATAAATGAATGAAACACTAAACATAAAACTCACCGTATCGCATCGAGAAGAGAAAAAGCAGACAACTTTTTGAACTCAAGAATCTAGTTGTTAAACGACTCGGAAAGAGTTGAAAAGTGAGCACTATATCTGCATACAGGGAAAAATGCATTTGCCTATTTCTCCTTTGGAATAGTCCTGATATAGTTAGCAACATGTCCACATCCAATTGCATGCATGCCCCGCAAAGCTTCTTCAAAGTTAGCTGTTGTGTAAGAGTAAGCAGCTTTGTAAAATAAATCAATAACGGCCTTCGAATTCGCATCACCTGATCCAATGGGGAGATTGCACTTGATGTGGTAAAAGAAATAGTTGTGATATGAATTAGGAAATACTTTTGGGATGCCCTGCAAAAGTCCTTCTCCACGATCACTAAGGAAAACAATCTGACGACCATTGACAACTTCTTTAAGATTCTCTAGAAACCAAAACTAGTTTTCCTTGTTTTCAGAAGAAACAAGAGCAAAATCAAATGGGTAAAAACCATTGTTTCCATTGATACATGTTGCAGCCATCAAAGTACCCCTGTATCTACCAGTAAGAAAAGTAGCGTCCAAGTAAATCATGGGCCTGAGATACCTATAGCTATGCTTGCAAGCAACGAAACAAATGAAAATTCTCTGAAATCTTCTGGTTCCATGATCAACTTCAAACTTCACATAGCTATCGGGATTAGTTTCTTCAATTGCTTTGACATACCAAGTTAAATCGCTATACGACTTCTCGTCATCACCAAATTGTTCTTCAAATACGGCTTCTTTCCCTCTACGGGCATGGTGATACTTAATATTGGACCCATAAGTCTTCTTAAAAAGTGACATGATCTGTTTGGGTTTTAAACTAGGATCACCCTGTATATTTTCAGCAATCAAATGCTTGACTAACTTGGTTGTCACCGCAGGACTCTTCAACCTCAAACCAACACCACAGCTACAAAAAAAAAACTGGAATAAGTAATGTGCACCACAATGTACACCTAATAAGATCTCAAAACCAACATCACATATGCAAAAAGAAAACACAGACCAAGCAAGAATATGTAATTTACACCACAATGTGCCACCTAAAAAGCCTACAACAAGTAATGTGCACCACAATGTACACCTAAAACAAGTCTACATATAAAAGCATAAAAAAAAGAATTTGTAATGTGGACTAATATGAACACCACTAACCTGTGAATAACATTAGAATCTTTCAGCACGAACTGAGAAATGTCACCATTCACAGGCCAAAAGTGAATCCTCCAACCACAACCATCTTCTTGGCACTTTGCAGTAAAAAGAGTTTTGTCATTTTTAAGAATACTAATCTTGTGACCAGTAGCCATCTTGTACTTATCAACAGCAATTCTAACAGCTTTAACACCACCCATAAATTCTCTACCAACTTTGTCAAAAACATAAATCCATTCTTTAGAAATCAGAGGCTTGGCCTGGTCTGCATCATGATCTACCACCCTTACCATCTTAGGACTTTCAGTTACACAAGAATTTGAAGTACTAGAACCAGAACTAGTGCTACAACCAGACTTAGAACGAGAAGTATGATTCCGAATCACGTCAACATTCAAATAGAAATCTTCATTCTTAATAAGAATAACAAGAGCAACTAAACCTTGCAGTTGTATATCACCTTGTACAAAAACTAATTGATCATTATCCAAATAGCTGAAACGTATACTCCCAGGAGACAAAGACCTCCAATGCTTGCATGCAAAATGCTTCAATTCATCTACGGTTGTCGAAGTATTAACAGGAAAAGCAACAGAATGCTCACCATGATTCAAAACAGCATGAATAACCTTCTCAGACATATTTGATACCCCTACATATTACAAAAAAAATGATAATAAACATTTGAAGCTTCAAATCACAATTTCAGATTTGAATAACCTAAAACTTAAACAGTGTATAGGAAAGTACACATTTAATAGAAGCCAAAAAATCAAATAACAGTAAAACTAAATCAAATACTCCATCGATTAAGCTTAAGAATCTTACTGGAACACATAAATGAATAAATCAGAAGCCTAGGATCTAATATCAGTTCGATTTCATATCATGTATCATAAAACTAAAATCATCATCAAACAACAGTAAACAAAAATCGTTTCACGAGAATCAAAAGCTAATATATAACAAATATCAAATCAAGATCATACAAACAACAAGATGTAACAGATCGAATTCATATCATCAACTCATAAACTCAGAAAAACTAAAAATCAGAAACAAACATAAAAAATTAGATGTAACAGATCGTACAACTAAAAGAAAACTAACCTGAGGTTGAATTCTGCTGCAGAAACAATCAAATCCAACCTAACCTCTATGAATCTGTTAAATCACCTCTGAAATCTATATCTGGATCGATCTATCTCTCAATCTGTCGTGAATTCAAATCTGAGATGAAATAAATCGATTTCAAAAGACTTTCAAAGTAACCTGGAGTTGAATTATGATGAAGAAACGATTAAATCCTCTCTCAAACTGTTAAATCGCCTCCCAAAATTCATCTCTGACCTGCTCCCTGTTTTGAATTCATGTTTGAGATCCAAAAAAATCGATTTCAAAACACGATGTATATATATATATAATCGGTTCAAGGGTAATTAGGGTATATTGAAAATTCGGAAAATCGGGACTCGTCTTGCTTTTGGACTAACTCGTCCATGTTTGGACTAAATTGTAGCAAGCGGGGTTTATTTGGACCAGAGAGTACTAGGCTTCAGATAAGTAGACTAAAGCGTCCAAAGCCCACTAACTTTGGGACTAAACGTCAATTTCTACATCTTATAACACGATATGTCGATCTCAATTGCATTTTATTTTATAATAGCATTATTGCTAACTCCGCAACATAAATGAAAATGTAAAACTGCATATGATATACATTGTACCAAAAAAGATCATCATTAACATTAGAATAGCCAGTATTAGCCCAGAAGAGCGTGATTATATCGAATCTATGATATATCCTGTATCACTTTTCTAACTTCATGTTTGCGTAACTTATCGGCACTTTTACTAGTAAGCCAAGCAGCTGCTAAACTAACTTACACACTTTACTTTTCAGCGGTACGTCCGAAAAATCCGGATGCAGACTTCTGGTATCCAAACAAGCTAAAAAGAGAGAGTACAATGAGTTTATGGTATCCAAGCAGGCTAGAAAGAGAGAGTCCATTGAATTTATGTTTTTCGATGCATGGTGATAACAAGATATTATTAAAAGTTGCGCTGCAGATTGCAAGTTGTAGGAGGACAAATAGATCTGTAAATTCCAAATGACTTTGATCCTTTTTGGAGTTCTCTTTTTGTTCTGAAAAGCAAAATAGATCTGTTCTTTCTCGTTTTGTTCCAAATAGGTCTTTTCTTTCTCCCGAGAGTTCTCTTTTTGTTCTGAAAAGAAATAAACAGGTAACCAAGCAAGATGGTTCTTTTGTGGTGGAGTTGTTTGCGAGGGGTCTGCTCCTAATATCACCTAGACACTCTTTGATGTATACGTCGGATATCAAGACTTGACCGTGCAAAGTTCTGCAGTTCCGTTCAGAATTTCACTGATATATATTTGCGGCTTTTTGGACCACCTTGTAACGAGAGCCTCACAGAAAGTGAGTGCATAAGATTTAGATTATGTGAAGGCAGATTTGCTTTATCTGGTACGAGAGGTTTGTTATGCAGCTAGGCAAAGTGTTCTTATTGTAGTCCATCTTTTGCATCATGTAAAAACCCCTTTTGATTTAGGCGGCTCTTGTATCCTAATTTCGTTCTTTGATGCACATGTATTAGCCTATAAGGGAAGGCGACTTTATCATACAACCGAAAGTGGATTCCGATATCAGCATCACCACAGTTTCTCGCCTTCTTAATCTTGGGTAACATCTTAAACATAAAAACCTAATTTCAAGCGGTACTAACTGATTGAGGCGCCATAGAAGCAAAAGTAGTAATAATAAAAGCAAAAGTTAGATTGAGGCCCATTATTGATTCATTCCTTTTTACATCACACCTTCAAACTTAAGCTTACCTGTTGAGAGCAGAAGTTGTAACTCTTATTCGGCTTTACTCGGGTTTTTTGTTCGTATTTAGATTCCGAGCCCATATTTACATATTAAAGGAACAAACTGGGAAGTAGTAGCCACTGCTGGTTCAGCACTTATCTAGACGGTTCAAGACGGTTCATATACCACTAAGGTTGTCCTCTTTGTGATTATGCTTTTGTTTAGATCCCACTTTTTCTATTCACACGTCTTATCTCTTTCGTGGTTTTATGAGTTAATTTCATACAGTTGTAGAGTTATCTTCGAATTATTCTGGAAAGTTTGCCAGCATTTGAAAGAAGCTCTAGAGGATTGATCGCCATCAAGCTACACGACTTCAGGAACTTGTTGAATTCATACAAAGTTAGGCACATAAACGAAGTGTCAGTAAGTGCTGGAATTCATAGCTGTAAAACATGAGAGACGAGCTTAAGAAACTTTCCAAACATTCATCGTTACTAGAAATCAAGACTTATAGTTTTGGCAACTAAACTTGACAAACAAGCTTGAGATAGCAACGCTTGCGAGTTCGACCGAGCAGTGCTCTAACAATCTCCCCCTTTGTCAATTTTAGTGAAAAAACTATCAATACATATGGAATACAAAATAAATAAACTTTGTAGCTTCTCATCCAAATGCTTGATCTCCTTGGTTCTTCAACATTACTCGAAATCTTCGTTACTTCCAAGTACTCCAATGATTTTAAAGATGTTCAGTTCAGCATCATCGTTGTTGAAGTTCCGTAGCCATAACAATAAGAAAACAATAGCTCTCGATCATTGTTATACAGTGTCATAGTATTATTACACAGCATCAAAGTTCAATTGTATCACAACTTTGACAACAATACTATGGTAATATGTATCACTCCCCCTTAGTCAATACTTCATCTCACATGAAAACCACTCCCCCTTACATAATGATCCGAAAACCATATGTATTTGTAGTGTGAACTACACATTAATTCTCCCCCCTTTTTGTCAATAAAATTGGCAAAGGTACGAAAATTAGTGGGATCCTAATGAAATTTCCATAGAGATACTTCATGACCAAAAGAAAAGCACATATCAACTTTTTTAGATGCAATCATATAGCCGAAACTAAATGCATTCATCAAGGAGTTTATAAAGATACAAGATAACCCCTATAATATTCCATAACCGCACTCCCCAGAAAGATTTGGCAATTAAGCACAAGTTCAATTAAGAACTGTCCCCCATAAAATGTCATTCCCGAAAGAACAACAAGAGCGACCTTACTTTTACAAGAAAAGAAGGATTTCTTTGGACATTAACAAATCACATAAGAATATGAATTTGTATCCAAAAATCTCAATTGAATTAACCACAAGAGAACCCATGATTAATTCAATCGGAAATGCTCACATCAGAAAACTTACGGAGCCGCACAATATTTTCATAAAAATATGGATCAGGGAAGATCAATACTGCGGAATAAACAAAGATTCATTCTATTCTTCATCACTATTTGCACAATGACATATAATAGACTTAATCTTTGTGAACAAAAGCTCATCCTATCTTCCATCAATATTTTCATAATGACATATAGGCTTATCTTTTGTTTGTCAAAAGTTCATTCAATCTTTTATCAATACTTGCATACCGACATATGAAAGACTTAACTTTTGACCACGTATGGGACAATCATAGTTCACGGACACAAACACACATATCCCATAACAAGTTGTAATATGTAAAACCATAAAAATTAATACTGCAAAATCATCTTCCAAATAAACTTTAGAATTTAAATAAATAAATCTAAAAACATTGCAAGATGAAAATCGTTGGAAATAGCTATGTGTACTCACAATAATGGCTATTCCAAACCCTAGTTATCCTTCTTAAAAACACAAGAATAAATTCTCATAAGAAGCTTCCTAGACAAAACAAGAATCAAGTTTCTTTGATAACATCATGCCTTTGAAAGGGTCCATCATAAAAGGTATCACTAATATCCTTGATTATTTTGACCGTAAAGACCCCATGTTCATGTGTGAGTACATTGACTTTCCGATCAACAATGCGGGCAAGATGCCTAGCTTTGACACAGTCCATGATGAGTTTCTTCTGATTCCTGATCAAGGTGTTTTGATTATCAAGGATTTTGGCCTGACCATCAATAAGCTGATTTATTTGCAGTTGAAGATTTGAAAACTCGACCCTAGAGTCATTCTGAAAAAGAATTAAATCCTTGACAGATTCTCCAACCCAGGAGTTGTACTCTTTCCTTTCAATCATCCTTTTCAAGACCAGTTCTTGAACAAAATCGCATCCTTTAGAGTCTTCTTCCATCTCAAGATTCATAACTTCTTGAGGTCTTAAGGAGTTTTCCATACCCTTTTCTTTTTTATTAGGGAAGGCAAAACAATATAAGAGATATATATGTGTGTGTGTGTTTTCAAGCAATAGTGACACCCTTGTTGTGGAAACCCTAAAACTCCCAAGAGAGACACGGACGTTCGTGGACTAGTTGAAAATAACAGATCAGAAGAGATCCAAGAAGAATAAAATACTCTCTGTTTTCATATATCCCTTATCATCATGACTCAATGATTAAAAATTAATCAGAGCAAAAGAAGGGGGTACATAGTAACAAAAGAAAATAGCATAGTCAAACATAATACAAATGGAAAACAACATTAGACTTGAGTATCTCTCAAATATCATTCTTGCATCTCTCAAGTTAGATACAAGAATGAAAATGCCTACGATTAGGTAGTCAAGTGAGATGTAATCCCACTATGAGTATTGAGAGATGAGTTGTAAATTCCATCTGAAAGTTTGAACCTGGTATTCCTTACCTTCTTTCGGTTATTTCTCATTCCAGAAGAATTCAACAAAACCTTGTTAGGTGATCCATCAGATATAATTTTCTGAGGATTAAGTCTAGGACCTCTAGAAATAGGTTCCAGAGGATTAGAAGAGACATGTCTCCACCATCTAAACTTAGATTTTCCATACTTATTCTCATAAATACTGGGAATGTGTATTTTTTTGGTGTAAGAATTTGCACCATTCGGAGGAACACGATTCCTGTGGGAATTTCGAGATGAGTGACCATTGAAATCCATTTTATGAGAATCCTGTTTTTCTGCAGGAATGAAATCCATTGTAGTGGTCCTTAGAGAGTTTACTCTATCGACAGTGAAAAGAAGTAGATTTTGAAGATCAGAAATCTGTTTCTTTCTAGCAAAACAATGATGAATATAGTGATTCTTTTTCCCACAGAAGGAACAGGTTCGTGGAAGAGAAACATTAGAAGGAACCTGTTTTAAATTCATAGCCCTATTAGAAGATTGCAAGTTATGTAAACACTTCTTAGCAGGAACTTCCTTTGGAGAACATTTCTTCATGTACTGTAATTCTGTCTGAGATTTGATGATCGGTACAGAAGAATTTCTCATTAAGACAGAGTTTTCCTTTTTCAAGGATTTGCACTATTCTTGGGATTGAATAAGGGAAGAACACAGTTTCTCTTGTTCAACACGAAGTCTGTTTAGATCGGATGAATGTGTCTCGATCAAACGTATTTCTCTAATTGAGTCTTCTTTAACAATATTCTCAAGAACACTAATCTTTTCACGCTGTAGAGTAGTTTCTTGAATTATTTTTTCGATATTGTTGGAGAATGACTCAATGATACTATAGAGTTCCCGTTCTCGACCAAGAGACTTTTCAAATTCATCAATGAGCTGAGCATGATTTTGAAAATCAATAGTCTCAGTAGATTTTTTTGAGATTCTAGTGAGATCCATTTCAGTTTTTGACAGAGTGTCAAATGTCTCATTTGAGAGAATGTTATCAAA
This sequence comes from Papaver atlanticum, assembly GCA_023531105.1. Taxonomy (NCBI): domain Eukaryota; kingdom Viridiplantae; phylum Streptophyta; class Magnoliopsida; order Ranunculales; family Papaveraceae; genus Papaver; species Papaver atlanticum. The sequence goes on from JAJJMB010016246.1 coordinate 1,521,016, forward strand.
ATTTGATAAAATAACCTTTCTACCTCGGGATTCGGAAGAATCAGCTAAGGAGTTATCCTTTGAGGTAATCCCAAGACATTTGCCATAATTAAAAGCTTTTGAGAACATTTTGGTGTGCGCAAATGCAAGAGATGAACTTCCTTCCACAGAGTCAGATCGCTACAAACACATATTTATAAGGTCTTTAAATGTGTTTGCCTGCTTTGATACCAATTGAAAAAACGGGAGTCTAACAACCACACCCAATATTTTGCTTAGCAATCTGTATGGACTAACTCCAATATACTTACAAGAGAATCAACTAGACAGTCAGACTCAATCTTAAGAAAAGCATATCAAAGAGTTATATCTCAATCTCTCAATTCAATCCGCAATCAAACAAATAATAATTTGCGAGCCCGATTGAATATAGAGAGATAACTTGAACGGTACAAAAGACCAATGTTCAAGGATCAATCAATTTCAATCAACAACCAAAGGTTGGATTTACCAATTGATCGATTCAACGCACAACCTGTGATATTTCAATTATATAACAAAATATAATGCGGAAAAGAAATAACACAGACACCATAAGTTTTGTTAACGAGGAAACCGCAAATGCAAAAAAAACCCGGGACCTAGTCCAGATTGAACACCATACTGTATTAAGCCGCTACATACACTAGCCTACTATAAACTAACTTCGGTCTAGACTGTAGTTGAACCCTAATCAATCTCACACTGATCCAAGGTACAGTTGCGTTCCTTACGTCTCTGATCCCAGCAGGATACTACGCACTTGATTCCCTTAGCTGATCTCACCCACAACTAAGAGTTGTTACGACCCAAAGTTGAAGACTTGATAAACAAATCTATCTCACACAGAAAATTCTATAGGAATAGATAAATCTGTCTCCCACAGAAATACCTATGAGTTTTGTTCCCTCTTTTGATAAATCAAGGTGAACAGGAACCAATTGATATACCGGATTTATATTCCCGAAGAACAGCCTAGAAATATCAATCACCTCACAATAATCTTAATCGATTAACGAAAAAATATATTGTGGAATCACAAACGATGATACGAAGGTGTTTTGACTACTTTTCTATCTTGCCTATCGGAGATATAAATCTCAAGCCAATCTTACGATTGCACTCAATCACGATAGAAACAGCAAGATCAGATCACTCAACTATAGAGAAAATAGTTGGGTCTGGCTTCAGAATCCCAATGAAGTCTTTAAGTCGTTAACCTACAGGGTTACGTGAAAAACCTAAGGTTAAAGGAGAATCGACTCTAGCTTATACAACTAGTATCACATAGGAGGTGTGGAGATTAGGATTCCCAGTTGCTAGAGTTCTCCTTTATATAGTCTTCAAATCAGGGTTGGCAATCTAAGTTACCTTGGTAACAAAGCATTCAATATTCACCGTTAGATGAAAACCTGATTAGATTCAAGCTAATATCTTTCAACCGATAGATCGAACTTAGCTTGTTATACACAAATGAAATGTAACTTCATTTAGGTTTGAGTCACCGTACCTAAACGTGTACACTTAGTTGGTTCAACAATAGTTAACCAATGGTTAGCCATATGAGCACTTTCATATCAACCTTATTCATCTTTACCATAACTAGTTCAAATGACTCAAATGAACTAGTTAGAGAGTTGTTCAATTGCTTAGATCTTATAGAAGTATACAAGACACAATCGAAGCAAAATCAGTTTTGATTCACTCTAATCGATTCATGAACATTATAGCCACGGTTTGCAAAGATTGCATTCCTTATTATATAATGTCTTAGTTCATGAACAAACCAATTTTAGAAAGTAACCTACCTAAGTATGCGAACGGTTACGCGTACTTAAGTAACCGGATTGAGTTTGTTTTTCACTTTCAAACTCCAGCAGAAATTCACGGACGTGAACTTTCCGCCAGTATGCATACGGGTACGCATACTCACCAAGATTTCCAACAACCGCCAATACGCATACTTTGGGCTCCCGGTTTTGGACTTTTACACAAATGTGAGAACACACTATGTTTATATCCAAAGATGGTTACATGTTCTAAACTCTCATTTCAATCATTGAAACTATCTTATAGGATGTTATAATAGTTGTTATTCACAAACCATTTTCATCAAAACGATTTTCAAGTTATTGAAATAATCAACATGACTTTCGTCACTAGTAAAGATGAACTTGGCCAAAGCGAAAGCTTACCAACACATATTTCGAGGCATAGATATGTGAGTTAAACTCGACTCAAAATAGCACATGTGTATAATTGAAGTCTATATAGCAATACGACTTTTTTCTCAAAATAGGAGATAGAATAGATAGACTTTTGAGTGATAGATAAGTTCAAGTCTCCACATACCTCTTTGTTGATGAAGTTCCACAATTTCCCTTGAGTAGTTCTCCGTCTTCATTCAATGAACGCCATGGAGTCTAAGGCTCAACTACACTTACTATCCTAATCCGAGACTTAGCTATAAGTAGACTACAAATCAAGACTTATAGTTTTGGCAACTAAACTTGAAAAACAAGCTTGAGATAGCAACGCTTGCGAGTTCGACCGAGCAGTGCTCTAACACTATTAAACACATGACAAATTATAAAATATTTAGAATAACCTAAACCTATAAACCTTAATACTATTACGAAGAAAAAGACAATACGTTAATAAAATGGATACGATTATTACCTCGGTTTCATAGATTTCTATGGCCCAGGAGTCTTTGTATCCAAATAACAATTCTTCTCCATCCAGCGGAAGCCCCAAGATTTCACCTTATGGAATATCCCACACCTTCAGTTCTTAATTGGGACAAGGTGTTGTGCTTTCTTTCGAGGTTTCTTCTTTTCAGCTTCTCATTCTTCTTGTGTACCGCTAAGCTGTCCTACTTCTGGTACTCTAGATTTTGGTGCTTCTGGTTGAACACTGGGTTGAATTTCAACTTGTGATTGTGGAGCACTTGGTACTACATCTTCTTGAACTTGTGGAGCACTTGGTTCAATACCTTTTTGAACTTGTGGAACACTTGGTTCTACACCTTCTTGAATGCCTTGTTGAGTTCCATCTTGAGCACTTGAATTTGCTTTAGCACTCCTTTCTCTCCTTGCACTAGATGTCAAGTTCTTATGTCTTTCTCTCCTTTCACTAGCTGAGACAATTGCATCTTCGGATTTCTTACCTCGCATATCCCTAAACAACAAAATAAAGTACAATAGGTTCGTAAACATATGTTAACAAACTATACAATATATACAATCGGAAGTTAATATAAATCCAAATTCCCGAATATACATAATCGGTAGTTTGAGTTAAACATTAGCGTCCGAATATACATAAACGGAAGTTAATCCAAAATTTTGTTTCCGATTATTCATAATCGAAAGTTTTAGTTCAACATTAGCGGCCGAATACAAATAATCGGAAACAAAAGGAAAGTTTTTTCTACTGAAGAACCAATATTCGGAAGTTATACAAAAGTGTTTTCTACCGAATATGTTAATCCAAAAACAAACAACCTAAACTATCTATTATAATCGAAAGACATATTTCAACATTATCATCTGAATGCACATAATCGAAAGCCAAAGGAGAGTCTATCTTACCGAATACACAACAATCGGAAGCCATACAAAATTAATTTCTATTGAATATGCATCATTTTGTGTCCAGAAAATTCTTAAGTTGTTGAGCCTAAACAATCGGAAGCAAATTACCAAACATATCATCTGATTACTGCATCTCTATAACTTGTAGTTCCCTAGTATATTCAGAAGTCAAAAACACATTTAACTTCCGATTATGGTCAATTAAGGGCTCAGTAAAAAAAACGTTCTATAATCGGTAGGAAACCTATAACTTTATCACCCGAATATGACCAACGTTCTTGTGGAATGAAGAATACGACCACAATCGGAAGTTAAAAACAATAACTAAACTACCGATTCTGGGTAATAACCGAAAACCCTAAAAAAAATAATCATGGATTCGTCGAATTGAAGCAACATAAACCAAAAAAATGGTAGATTCTTATCTAATCGGGGCCATTTGAAGTTGCTTGAGAGTTTGGCTATCAGAATCACATACATCAGGGACTTCATCTTATTCGTGTTCTTCACGTTCTTCAGTTAAAGTCTCTTTATTACGGGAATGCAGTCCAATTTGTGGATCCTCACTATGATAAACGTTTTTTGTTCGAGCTTTCTTGGGTTCCTTATTTTTCATCTTTATAGAGAATAATCGATGATGATTTGATTCGACGATCAACGATAACGATGTATTGAAGCGGAGTTGAACGGGGGAAATTTTTTTCCTCTCTGCAATCGGAGAAGAAGGGTTGAAGTTGAAAATAAAAGAAATGAAATGGAATGGAATTAGGTTTACATTAGTTTTATGAGTCAAAGGATATAATCGGTACTTAATAACCATCTCATTATCTACCGATTTTTACAGTAGCCCCAAATTTCAATTAAGCAAAATTCTAAAAAATTTGAATTTCTCAACTTTCTAATCGGTAGTTTCGACATTTTCTTTTTCGTCCGATTTTATAGTAGCCCCAAATTTCAATATAGCAAAATTCTTAAGATTTCGAATTTCTATACTTTAACAATACGTAGTCTCGTGAGGTTCATGTTTCTACCGATTGTGATAGAAGCCAGATAGGCATTTGGCACAAATTCATATCAATCGGTAGTCTCTTTGCGTTTCTTAACTACCGATTTAATCTTAACAATCGGTTCCAAAATAACTTCCGATTACGGAAGGGCATTAACGTATTCTACTACCCTTTAGGACATCCCTTAACCTTATATATGAGTTGGGAATAAAAAAGTCGCCCCTAATTCTTTTGGGGTCGCCCCTAAAAATGTCAGGTTTAAATTGATTAACAACAAGGAAATTTACATTTTCTTAAGGTGTTAGGGCACAAATTGCTTATATTTTCAAGGTCCAGTACAAGGGATTTGGCTGAATCTTGTACGGTTTATCGCAATCCAGATACATGTTATATATGTAGTTAGTTTGGATCTTGTAAATTGGGGGAATGCCCATCTAATAATATGTTACAATGGTACATAGATCTTTTCTGAAACTTTTTCTCAAGGCGCAGCAGATATGAATCTCGTGAGAGCTTAAAAGTTAAAAGGAAATCCTTACACTTTTATGCTAATATGTAGTGAGAAATAAGTTACGAAATACTAGACTAAAAACGTAAATCCACCAAGTTGGCGTTGAGTTTTGGTAATTTTAGCTTTGCATTCCAGATTCCATTATCTTATTTACATACAGACTAGTTGTGACTGAAATCTTTTGGTGACTGGTATCAGAGTGATATGGTCCATGTGGATTGGCTGTATGGAACATGATAACACTGGCAAATCTTGCATGATTTTGTTGCGTATCTCATCATGCATACTTTTGAAGCACCGTTTGTTAGTTATGTAACCCAAGAATGTAACTAGTGCATGTTGTTGTATGCAAGTTGGCTGCTATTACAATCCTGAACATGTATTTGTACGGTATAAAATGTGAATTATTCGCTCTTACACATACGGCACTCACTCGAGTCAAGCTCTGCAACTCGGTGACCAACTCAGTTTCGAATATCGCCATTAATGAAGCTCAGCTAGATTTGCATGTCTAAATCTGTACTAATGAGTTACCGTTATTGCAATTAAATGCAATTACTTGATCCTAATCGTGATTGAATCGGTTTCTTTTGGTTTTTAGTGTCTTTCCTTTAAAGATTCCTTCAGTTATTTTTCCCAAAACTTTCTCACCCGTCTCTGTCTCTATGTCTTGCAGGCTTTAAATTACCTGAATTTTCTTTTCTTGTTTAAGACTTTGGTAGTGTTTCAATGACGTTTGTCCCAGTCCAAGAGAGTTTTCTCGAATTAACTGCAACTTCGGCAACTCCGTCACCTAGATTAAACGAGATGCAGACTCAAACTGAGAACAAAGACTGTTGTTTGAAGGAAAATGGCAGCACCGTTATGACAAGGTATACACGTTTCTTCTCAATTCAAACACGTTTCCTCTCAGTCAAGGAAAACACTTCCTCAACATTCATTACCAATGGCTTCAGAAGATATCAACAATCTTTCCAATCTATTTGATTCAGCCTCAATTGAATCATTGGATGATATCAGACAGGTTATTAACATATCCCAAATCGATCCCAATCTTTGCCTTCAAAGACAAAGCAACAGCATCATTGGCAAAGTCATATCCAGTTACAATATGAGTCGAGGATCTGCTGAAAAATATGCAATATTATTGTGGGGTAGCAACATTGGTAACTTTGAACTAAGGAAGAAAAGTAGGAACTTATTCACTATTAAGTTCGAAACTAAGGAGGAATGGAAATGGGTCTTATCTGAAGCTCCATGGTGTCTGGATGGTTTCCTGTGGATCATCAAGCCTTGGAACCCAACTCTAAACTACAGAGATATGTCTTTCGACAAACAACAATTCTGGGTAATTTTCAAAGACCTTCCTCAGGAATTTATGAATGTATTTGTAGCTAATGAAATGGGTAAAATCCTTGGCAATGTCTTGGAATTGGATCCAGAAGATGTTAATCCAGTGGAAACTAATGATGTTGGTGCACTCATTGAAATCGATATAGTAAAGCTGCTTATCAGAGGAGTTCTAAGCCAGAATGCTGCTGACTGTACTCAATGGATTCCCTTCTATTATCAAAAACAACCACATCAACTGTGCCCCTCATGCTTCATCATTGATCATGATAATGACAATTGTAAGGATAAGGCTAAGGATTTGAGGGATTTATCTCAGAAGTTGTTCAGGTTCCTTGACAAGATTCCTTACAGCATGACAACAAATGAGTATTGGAATCTTAATGAGGCTCCCACAAGAATCTCTCCAAAAAAGAGCAACAAAAATAGGAGAGCCAATATGGTTCTATTTGTCAGGCCTGAGGATGGTCAGTACTACAATTCTGTATACTCTAAACATCCTCAGAATGAGGAGAACTCAACTGCTTTTTCTGCCAGTCAGAGAGGAGAAAGTAGCAGGAGGGGAGGCATAAGAAGGTTCAAGAGGACCAGAGAAGCAGAAAGCTCCAGAGATGGCTCTAATAATATGACTGAACCTATTGAAGAAGAAGGGGAGAATACTCAGCAGCTGAATGCCCAGGAAGTTGGTGACTGGGACAAACACATTGCAAACTACCAAGAACCAGAGGCAGGACAAGGAAATTCAATGGTAACTAATCAAAACCCTTATTTTTCTTTCTCTTCACACACTCTTTTCATATATGGGAAAATTAAGAATCACTCAAGCCTTAGCATAGAGATGAGAATCCTTAGTTGGAATCTTCAAGGTCTTGGCAACAAACTAACTAGAGACCACCTTAAGAATTGTATATATAACTACAACCCAGACATCATCTTTTTATCTGAAACAAAATCTACTACCAAAAAAGTCAACTTCTTACTAAAACAAATGAGATATCCTAATATTTGGTGTAATGAGGATAGAGTTAGAGTTGGTGGCCTGGCTTTATTATGGAAAGATGGTATTGATCTTGAGTTCACACATTCTTCAAATTACATGGTCAATCTTATTATTAAGAACAATGAGACTAATGTTGAATGGTTCCTTACTTACTTGTATAGCTCTTCTTATGACAATGAAAGACAGGTTCAATGGAGCTTTATACATGAAATGGGGGAAAATATGAACTTACCTTGGGTCATAATAGGTGACTTCAACTCAACTCTATACAGTTATGAAAGGCAGAGCTATTCAATAAATCCAACTCAATCATCACCAACACAGTTTCTAAATTGGGTCTCATGGATATCGCATTTACTGGTAGCCCTTTCACATGGTCAAATCACAGAAACCAAATCAACCAAGTTAGAACTAAACTAGATAGAGCTTTATGTCTATCTACTTGGAATATCAATTTTGAGCCGAACCTAGTGTATGATTTAGAGAAACACTATGTTCGGCTGATGCAACTTTGCTAGATTTTGTTCGAATCAGCCGAACCTAAAATTCGTCAGTTACATAGTGAAGTTCGGCTGATAACTTGTCAGCCGAACCTCTCTTTTTTTGAAAATATACCTAGGTTCGGCTGACAAGTTGTTAACCGAACCTAGGCATATTTATAAAAAAAAAAGGTTTGACTGACAAGTTATCAGCCGAACCGTTCATCTGGTCAGTAGATCTGGGTTTTAAAAATTCAATTTTTTGACAGATTCAACTTATAAAAAGGACATTAAACCACGTATAGAAGCCTACCTCTGATTTGAATCACACATTTTGGTCACTTCTAATCACTAAAATCTCAAAACCCAAAAAAAATTTCACTTCTTCTTCTTCCTCTCAAAAATCCCAACTCTCTCACATAAATTTGATTTGTATACTAATTTACCACTAATAATTTAATTTTTAATCAATCCTTAAAATTCCTAATTAATCAAATCTAATCATAATCATTAACACTAATTATGTAAGGGTAGTTATGCCATTATTAAAAAGGGTGGATAAGGGGTGATGTTTTTTTATTTATTTAGTGACCCTATTTTGGCATTATTTAGTATGCCTCAAAACAGGCTTCTTATAAAATAAAATACATTGGGTTTTAAGTAGAGGATCCAAGCATGTTCTGTTGAAATCAGTATGTGTTGCCCATTACCTATGAAGGACGGACACACCAGTATTGGTACCGTGTCCGTGTCAGATACGCGTCGGACACGGGACGCGCGTGGAACACCGACACGACACATGTGTAGAAATCTATACCTCATTTTACTAATTGGGTAATCAAATGGGTTACGAAAATAGGTAAAATGGTTAATATTTGTATAGGTGGGCTAACCTAATGGCATAAAATTGAGTTTTCTTCGTGTATTTTCGTGATTAATGTATTTGATATACCATAATACTATGATATTAGTGTATAATAATTATTTAATTAATATATATATAAACGTGTCCGTGTCCTCATCATTTTAAATTTTACCGATCCTTGTGTTCGTGTCGTGTCCGTGTCAGTGCTTCCCAGCCCATAACCTGTCCCTCTGCTGGGACTGTGGTTCAGATGAACCCACCTTGATTGAATTGTATATATGTACAATTTTGAAGCTGACTAGTTTTACCAAATGGTTCCACTCTTTGTAGAACATGATATTAACATGGTCAGTTTTGTTCCGCAACTGTTTAGTATGTACTATACCAATACCAATAAAAGTAAGGTTGTAGTTGCACAAATGATCACTTGTTAAGTATCTCAGGCAATTCCCAGCTTGAGAAGTTGGTTTCTTACTTTTGTAGTCCAGTAACTCTGACTGAACCAGAAACAACACAGCTTATTGTAAGTTAAATTTGAACTTCATTGTTTATTTATTTTATTTTGATACAAGGCACTAGATTACATGACCCTTATATGACTGCTTTTATCAAATGATCTTACGGAAGTTGCCGTATCATACTTTACTGTCTTTGTTTCTCCTGCCATGTTCGGCAACATCAGCTAGATAGATAGCATACAGTTGTAGAAGATTGGTCCTGATCTGAGAGATGAGATTAATATCTTGCCATCAGACCATATAGAGAGTTTATGACATTGATGTGTAATCTGACTCAGAATATTCTACTTTGGTGAGAAGCATCATTCTTGCCCAAGAGACTGCTTTAAACATGCTAACATACGAAGGCATCCACAATTTTGTATTCTCTATACGAGCACAACGAGCCTGAAAAAAAAAGCTAAGATTATTTATATAAATATTTGGATAAGGGGTGACTCGGTTTTATTTCAAATATCCTTCCAAAAAAACCCAATGGTCCCAAAAAAAAACCGTGGTGCCCAAAAAATCGTTCTTAGGAAGAGAACCAACCCCATATGGAAGAGAAGCAGACCTTCAAAGGAGAAAACAATGTTGATATAACGGCACGGCATGTGCATCGCACATGCGTCATTACTAATGGAAATAAAGGAATAACATTTCATTTTGGAATTTGAAGTTAATAACAGACTGAATAGAGAAATTAACAATGGAAGAGAGGTCATACATTCATTTGTTCTACCATAGCTCTTTTTCGTTTTAGAAAAAAAATTGGGTTCTATTAATTTGATTAGTTAGTGCAGTTGAATATTTCAAGTTTTCATTTTGGTTGGACTGAATTCAAGGACTCAAACAAAGTTCCTTTTTGACTTGGGTTAGAACTGTCTATGACAGAAAGAAGATTGGTTTGGTACTTTGGTGTAGTTTCTGGTGAATGGGAAGTTATATCCGATTCACACTACTTTCACTTGTCAATTTCCATTTTACTTGGGGTTCCTTTCAGTTTTATAAACAATTCACAACAACAGCAATCCCTCTCCTCTTTTAGACTCGTGTTTTGCAAACTAAAATGCGTATTCATCTAACTTTGTCGATTTCTCTAGGCACAAACTTGTTTGAAATATACATGTCACTGCACTGTACCTTACAACTCCAACGGAGAATTCACTGTTGAAGAATCCAGATCGTTTTACTCCTTACAAGTGCAAATATGTATCACTCACTTATAAGTTATGTAACTTATAAGCTTAGTTTTTCAACGTTTCTTACGGAGATAATGGGTTGCAACTACGGGACTGTTTCCGATAAAATTTTCTTATAAGTTAGTGTACTCTTCATTTTGGGGGGCCTTTCTTGTTTAAATCAGATGATTTGTGGTGTGCGATTGCAGAGATAATGGGTTGCAACTACGGGACTGTTTCCGATAAATTTTTCTTTCGAACCGGCCGTTAACTTCTTTGACAACAAAGAATTAGTTACTTTTTTTTTAGCTTAGAGAGAGAGCCAAAGATACTGAAGTAACCACTGTGTTGATTAATTTAAGATTACATTTATACAGTGGCTACTGTTGGAAGAAATCTAGGAAATTGCACATGATGACTGCTGTTTTGCAACTAATTGCACATGATGACTACTTATAAGCTTGCGTCGTTGCAGAACACCTCCATCACCTTCGTGCCAAAAACCATGAAGAATGGGGCCCTCCATCACTTCCCCAAGGGAGTCGTCGGGCGTGCAGCAAAGATTGAGCGTGGCTAAATACCATAAAAATCTTATGGAAGGAGCAATCGTTTCCTCAAATATCAAAACGTTCATAAAGTCCACAAACGATTTTGTTTGTCAAATCCCCAAAAGGTTTTGTTCATCTTTCATGGCACTAAAGTTTCCATTTGACTTTAAATTTCTTCCATCTTTGATCCGTGGAGACTTGAGAAACGCGATACTTTTTTTAGAGTAAAAGTGGATATATTCCAAACCAAAAGAAGAAGCAACAAACAAGAAAGAAAATACCAGGTCATCTGAAAATGAAAATGAATGTTGTCATACTGTCACAACAGGAACATGCTCCCAGTTATGATTATCTGACAACATTCCTTCAGACATTACAAAAGTTAACAGAATCTGGACCCTCTAAGAGAGGGACAGGCCTGGAAGAGACTAAAACTTACAATAGCAGTAGCCAGGCTGCTTACCGACAGTATCAAAAAGAAATTAGTTCAAGAAGTTGGGTTATCAGGAGAGACTTTAAATCTGATACTACACAGAATCGCTACTCGAAATGAATAATAAAAAGTATCAACATTAACTCTTCATGAGTAGACCAGTTCATCTGATACTATCCCTTGTTATTCACAAAAGCTCCAGCATTATCTGCATTTGAAAGGTTCATCAAACATAAGAACATGGCACAACAAAATGGAAGTACATAGAAACAACACAAATTACATTTCCTGAAAAGAATTCCCGAAATGAGATAGCATATTCTACAAAATCAGAACTCCCATGTATTGGTATTGCTGGTGCAAGTTAAAATACAATTCACGAGTGATAAATGACACAACAATTTGGAAGTACATTGAAACAACAACACAAATTACATTCAATAAAACAGAATTCCTGAAACGGGGTAACATATTCTACAAAACCAGAACTCTCATGTATCAACCAGAACTCAAAAGTATCAACTTGTGCAACCATTGGTAATGCTAGTGCAAGTTAAAATACAGTTCACGAGTGATAAGTGATGATCATAATCAACACAAACAGGTTAACAAAAAGTGAACCCAGTAAATTAGTCTAGGAAGCATAAATCTGAGTGCAAAAATAAGTTACCAAACAGTGACGATCCTATATTCAGAGTATGTCACAACTCCCTCATATAAATGTGTGCAAGCATTGCTCAACATAAACTAAATCCAACAAACTTACAAATTATCTACACATTATGATCACTTGTACAAGTCGAGCACAGTTTCTATGTGAAACTAATTACGTTCCCAAAAGAGAGCTTATCCCTAGCAAATTACATTCAATAAAACAGAATTCCTGAAACGGGGTAGCATATTCTACAAAACCAGAACTCTCATGTATCAATTTGTGCAACCATTGGTAATGCTAGTGCAAGTTAAAATACAGTTCACGAGTGATAAGTGATGATCATAATCAACACAAACAGGTTAACAACCAGTGAACCCAGTAAATTTGTCTAGGAAGCATAAAACTGAGTGCAAAAGTAAGTTACCAACCAGTGACGATCCTATATTCAGAGTATGTACAACTCCCTCATATAAATGTCTGCAAGCATTGCTCAACATAAACTAAATCACAAACTTACAAATTATCTACACATTATGATCACTTGTACAAGTCGAGCACAGTCTCTATGTGAAACTAATTACGTTCCCAAAAGAGAAGCAATCAAGTTATGATCCTTCAGACCCATTAAACTACACAATCTTCATTCATATTTTGGCTAGCCAATAGCAAAACAGAACATCAAAAGGGAATGCAACAGAACTAGCCTAAAATATCCCCAAGACATGAAACCCTAAAAAGAAT
>JAJJMB010016246.1:1538776-1625283 GCA_023531105.1 Papaver atlanticum
CCCCACTTCTCCACTGCTTAATCACCTCCACTTCCTAAGAGATCAGGGGGTGCTCGAACATGACTTATATAAATAGGATTTCAACCTATTTCGACAAAAAAACAGAAGGTTATCAACACAAGTAGCCACAAACCATATTCTGATACAAGTCATAAAACAGCCACACCTTCATAATTCAACATTATGATCTCAACACCTTCTTCGCTTCCCTCCCTAAGATCAACCCTTCTCCTTCACTTTGTGACCGAATTTAATCTGGAACGACCATTTCTTAGTTCAGGCCAGAGTTTTACAGATTGATCTCTCGAACTTAAAAGTACTCTTGTGCAGTACATTTGTTTAGGGTTTGAATTCGTTTCTCATCAATACACCCAAATTTACCAAAAACAGCAGAATCAGTTTTTACCCCAAAACACTTGGTTTAGGCCATAATTGTAAAGTTTGATCTCTTGAATCTAAAGTACTCATGTGCAATACATTTTTTTAGGGTTCAGACTCGTTTCTCATCAACCTACCACGTTTTTGCCATTTTTGGCAGAATAAGTTTTTACCTTACTACATGACCAACAAGAGCGTGCGTTTTATTTAAAACCGCGCGGACGAAGTAAACCCGTCAGCAGGTGAAAAAAGACCGCAGATTGTGCTAATACGCCAGCGGGTAGTCATAATCCTCCAGCGCCTAAACATCAAACGCCAACGGCTACATCTGAACGGCTAGAAACTCTCATTATCCAACGGCTAGAAATTTTGAGCTCCATAAATACTCCTCACTTCAACTCCAAGTTCATATATTCTACACCTCTAGTATCTTTATTGTTCTTTGAGCTAAAAATAAAAACTCTTCACTTCAACAAATTTGTCGAAAGATGTCTTGACCCTTGTTAGTTCGGTGAGCTCCATATACTGCAGAAGAAGATGAAGCTATTTGCATAAACTATGTTTTGTTACAATAACAACTTGCTTCAGCACAATATCCGGGTGTGAATTTCTGGGCAGTTTTTCATGATGGGTTCTGCATCGACACCCGTAACCCAAGCCATCGTGATATATGCGATATACAAAATCGTTTTAATACAACTAAAAACGAAGTAAGAGAGTTTGTAGCTTTAACTATACAAGCCAATTGATATAGCTTTAACTATGCAAGCCAATTGATATAGACTGAGAGGTGAAACTAATGCTAAGATGGTAAGAAGATATTTAGATGAATGGCGAAGATGGGAAAATATGGGTTTTCGTTTCGAAATCCTTAAGGTGTTTAACAATTTCAACCCATTTTTGGTAGTCGTTGTTCCACCTAGTACATCTCAGTGAAGTTAATGTAATGTTTAATTTAAAACATATGTTATTTGATTTCAACAAACATTCGTGCTTTTAACTGATTAAAATTAGAATTATAAAGGTAGCAGAATTAAAAGTTATAATTTATTTAATGTCGTCCATTATTATCTTCTTGGCCTGGAGTGTAATGACCCGTCCCTCCACCGATACTGTCCCCACTTGGCGGCTACGGATATCTGGCAATATGGGGTTTTCTACGGCATCGTTGCGGTAATCCAGCAGAAACATCCCGAGAGGTCACCCATCCCAGGATTGCTCCTGCCCGAGAACGCTTAACTCCAGAGTTTTCTGTCAACTCTGATGCCGATTGCGCTGAAAATACCTCGGTGTTAGGAAAGGACAAACCATTAACTATATTCCATTCCATCGGCGAACCCTACCTGCTAAATTGGGGTATTACATGGAGTCCATTCTCCCAGATCCGGGATTCGCCCACTTGCTAATAAACTTGATCGCCCGTTGGCATTTTCTCTAGATCCTCCTGCGGGTGTTGATCGTCCGTCGCGTGTTTTTTTCACTCCCTGACGAGTTTTGTTGGCCCGCGCGTTTCTTCACCCTCCGCTCACTGCTTTTTTCATAATGCAAAATTGTGATTGCCCATCCACCTGGCTTGGCAAAAAAAAATCATGTTTGTTGATTGTCATAGGAATATCCCTTACAATCTGGGTTTCATGTTTTTACGTTTTCTCTAAATATTTTAATGATTAAAAAATGAGTTTTATCCGGCTCTTCAAGGTCAGTGTTATTCTGGGTAATTAGAAAGTTAGGTTAATTTTTATAATGTATAACATGAATTTAGGTTTGATAATAGATTTTGTAGTGAATGTTCAACTAGTTTCTGTAAATTGATTCTTTTTTTCTTCAATCTATTGAGTATTCAGTCTATCAAACCCTGATTATCCACGTGTTTACATTGTTTCTTAACTAAACTATCAAACCCTGATTATCCACGTGTTGTTATATTAATGGTTTTGTTTGTATGATTCGGGTGATTAGGAACTCAATGTTTGAATATTAGATCTTTTATGAACTGTATATTATGTCAATGTTCAAATTAACCAACAATTATGAAATGGGGCAACATGGGTTATTCAATTTGATATTTCAAGTAAATTAGAGGAGTGCAAAGTCCCGCTGGTCATACTTTTTGGTCTATCTATTGTTTGTTCTGTATTTAGTTAATCTTCAATCGACCAATGTTCTTAATCTGAAATGAGTTATTTTATGGTTTTCATTGGCCTAAACTTTGATCAACTTGATCAACCTTAAGCCAACTCTAAGTTAAATCCTGAGTACTCCTCATTGAGACATCATCTTCACTTTACACTCTGCTTATGATAAACACATTGTAGTCAGTACTAATTTGTTGTATGCTTTGTTATCAAAATCACCTAATGCATTACCAGCATTTTTACTTATGTAATCTCGGAATGGTGGCATGGCTTTGCTTTAGTTCATCTCTAACTTGTCTCAAAAGAGCATCTTAGATCAGAAACCTGCCCTATAGCCTATAGGTATCCTTAGCAAGAAATGTTGTTATTACAAACATTGCTGAAATACTTTCGACATGAGTTTTATGCTTATCAATCTTGAATTGACTATTGCTTGAGCCGTATGCATGATTGTGAAATATTTTGTTGCCTTATATGACTGAAGCACGCATAGTCCGATGGTGCATGCCAGTTATTATTATTCAAATTAATTCGTAAAAAATACTCGAGTCCATATGAGCAGCTGGTCATAGATGGCAATTATTCTTTTCTTGGGTGACCATCACATTGGCTAATTTCTTGCATGAAATTTATTGATAACCTCTAGATGAGCTACGTGCAAACATCTATGGTTAACATTAACTAGGTGCACATTTGGTTCTTTTACAATTTTAATGTTTTAGCTATTAGATTTATCAATTTATCCATGAAAAACATCCCAGTTAAAGTATGGCAGTAAAATGTTTGATATTACAATGGTAGGGATCGTTGTTATGGTAGAACAAGAACTCGTTGTTTAGATCAGCTAAGTTTTGCGCACATTGCATCTAGCAGAAGTAGTTAGAAGGAAAACTTTTGATTGTGATTGCTTTCTGATTCCCATTTACACCTGCTAATATGTGTAGCATCATTTTCAGAAACTTAACACACATAGAGCAGGTGCACATTCCAAGTCTACTGAAAGATAAGCCAAGCAATTTGAACTCGTAATCGTAAGGTTAGGGAATGATGCATATATGTGAACATTATCCCCGATTGCGTCAATCAAAGCTGAAGCCAATTTCCTTGTTACTATACATGCAAAGGTCACGCAGCTATCAGGATCGCGCTACAATATTGAGCTTCACCACTAATAGCTAAAGGAATGGAAGATGTGAGAACTCCCCGAACAATTTCCCATAAGAGGAATGGATTAAAAATGTTCACATTTTTTTGTTTCGAGTGCATGTGATATTCAAGGAAAGCACATACTCGGTTACTACATCAAACCTACATGTGATATTCTATGATGTACCCATTTTGGAACTCAAAACAGACAGTGTATCTATTACATCTTTTTAATTTCAGATAATCGTGACTAGGTAAAATGGCAAGTGATAGACGCATTTATGTGTCTATTTTCATCTCTATTGTATATATTATTAGTACCCATTTTTGTACTTATTATGGTGTTTTATGTCTTTGTAGGTATTTTTAGAGAAATAAGCTCTTGCGACGAAATTGGCTCGTAAAGTGGTGTTTTACACCCCAGGATGAAGTACTAAAGGCACCCCAGAAATGCACCGGAAGCACCCCAGAAAAAGTGTTAAAGGCACCCACAAAAATTATTAAAGGCACCCTAAAATTGGATAAGGGCGCCCCCAAGGCAGCCGAGCTGTTAAAGGCACCCGAGTTTTGGATTCAGGGCACTTCACCTTCATCATTTGAAAATGGATTTTTGGCGGGAATTTTTTTTTATTTCACTGGCAGTGTTTCGATCGATTTTTGATGATGTTATGAAGAGATTAAAGGGATGATTTCTTATGGGTAGTTGTGATATGACCTAATAAACATGTTTTGGGCTTTAGGTTCGACCAAATTTGGCTGAGTAGTCTGCAAGAAGAAAACAGGGAGAAACGAATATTTCACGTGTTGAGATGATTTTGTGGAAGATTTTGTGGAGCTTAGAACGAGTTTAACACATTTTCAGCGTGCAATAAGTGTGTGGAGATCAAACAGATGCGTGGAGGAGATAAACAGGGGAAGAATCACGTAAATATCATCCCCGAGTAAAAGAAAATATTTTGGATTTATTAGCAAGATTTTTACGTGTTGATTGATATAAATAGGTTGATTGGGGTCTCACTGAAAGGGGGAGTTGGATAGAGAGAGTTGGGAGCAGTTAGGAAGAACCAGAGAGTCGAGAAATCAAGTTGCAGGAAAACTCCATTTTCTGCTGCTGTGAAGAACACGAAGAACATTGGACGCATGCAGAACGTCGTTTTTCAACAGTGACAACGACAACTGTTTGTGGGTCGTATTGCAACAGTGTCAACAACACTTCATTTTTATCGTTCTCTGTAACAGCTCGGTTTGTAACGAACAAAAGTGTTACAAACCCGGTTTTTATCAATTTTTCTCCTATTTCATCATTTGAGAACCATTTTTGAGCATTAATAAAGATGAATTTTGAGCATATTTCCATGATAATGATGAGCTAATTCTCGCGTAACCAAGGCATGGAGGAAGCTATTGTTGCATGAATAATTGGTAATTATTTTACTTTTCTCTAATTTTGCAATTTATAATTCACTCAAATTACTGCTTTGCAGAATTTTAATTATTTGCATAATTTTTCCTAATTAGTTGTGATTCAATTAGATAGGTTATGCTTTGGTTAGATAATCTATGCTTAAGGGATACAATTAATGTTTGAGAATATGCTTGATAATTTGTGAATTAAGAAAAAGATATTTTAAAAATAATTAGAGTTTTGGAATTCTTATCATCATTTATTCATGTGTAATAGTGGAATCTAGTGTCTTGGTTATTTTCACTTTAAAAAACAAAAAACAAATTTGGATTAAAATTTTCTCTACTTTTAGTTTAAATAAATCTAAATTCAATTTCTTTCACAAGTCTTACGAACTCATTCTTACCACTATCTAAAATTACATCAGCAAGTTAATGGGGGTTTTTTAAGTTTTTTTTTCTTATAACAATTGGTATCACCCGGGTCAATGGTCCGACTCAAACTCTCATTCTGTTATTTTTGTCGTTTATTTGGTTTTACATGTAATATATAAGGGTTCTTATTTAAAGCCAATGACACTGAAGGTGCATTTCATCTATATTGTGTTTGTTTCAAAAAAAAAAAAAAAAAAAAAAAAAAAACTATATTGTATGTTTTATGTAATAACTTCAACAAGAAAATAAATAATACTCTTAATCTAACACACGAAGCTGAAACTCCATGGATGTTTTGATGTTTTTCATTTGCTGAGTTCAGTTTTTGCGCGTGATATTTGGTATTCATATGATGTGATACTTATCATAAAATATTAATATACTTCATAAAAAGAAAAATCTTCATAACAAAACTGTCGGATTACCTAAACAAATTGGGGTATACAAGAATTTAAGTGGACCCAGAAGAAAGGCTAAGGGGTGACTAAAATGGGTAAAGCTACGAAATTAACCCTGTCAATCCTAGTTAAATCTAACACATTGGTAATATCAATTTCATTTAGTGTTATTTAACGCTTGGTACCCAGCAAATGTTTAGCACCTAGCTTTGGTACCCAACATTTGAAATATTAACGGTTGGTACCTGGACTAGCCGTTGACTGTCAAGTTAAACATGTTGACTAATATTGAATTACCCTAAAATCTATAAAAAAAAAAAAAAAAAAAAAAAAACTATTCCATATAGAAAGCTAACAGTTGCAGATCTCGATGATGAAGAATACATCAACATCACTAGCTCACTCATGTTATTCTTCTCCTTCACCAGATTTTGCAATCCTTATTGCCGAAACTATAAAAAGCGTTCTCACATACCGATTCAAATTTTCCGAGAAAAAGCTGCAGCAATTGAAGCTTACAAACTCATTGTTAGTTGATGATTTTAAGGAATCGGTAATTTTCCAAACCCTAATATGTTTTCACTTTCCGATGCCTTAAATAAACCCAAATATAACAATAATATCCCAATTTCTTGTACTCGATTCTCTGTTTCATTACGAAATTTCCTCCCCAACATTCAAAACCTTCAAAATTTCTTCTACCGTAAACCTAAACCTAGACCGAGTTTTTCTTGTGCTGCATCTCCGTTCACCACCGGCTAAACCAAGGGTATGATGATTGAGTTCAATGAGTTGAAGAGACTTTTGTAGTTTCGGTTTTGATATTGGTTATCAAAAATTGTGTGTGGAACCTTGTGCTTAACTCTTACAAGTTGCAAGTTTTTAAGATTTGTAAGATCATTTCGGTTTGTCTTTTATTTGCTCGTACCTTTGTCATTTTGTGACAAAAAGAGGGAGAAATATATGGAGTAAACAAGTGATACTGGTATTGATTTATATTGATTGGTATCACGAAGGGAAAGGACAATGGTGCTTAAACGTTTTATCTAACGAAAGAGTAAAGCATAGACTAAGGGGGAGTAACATATCATATTGATGTTTGTGCTTATCTTAACTACAAAGGGAATAACAAAGACGTGCGGATTGAAAATCTACCTATCTTACCTTTAGGGGGAGTATTAGCTTTGTTATTATAATGTCAACAGCGGCATTTATGGATTGAATGTATACAGGTTATTGTGCTGTTGAATTTGGGAATCAAGCGTATGTGTAATGAATTCTTGTAATTTGTTTATCCATATGATGTAAGAGTTTTGTCACTAAAATTGACAAAGGGGGAGATTGTTAGAGCATAGCTCAGTTGAACCCACCAAGCGTTGGTATGTCAAGTTTGGTTGTCATATTTTAGTGAATCAAAACTCATTTAAAGAGTCGCTTGATTATATGCTAGAGTCAACTTCGTATAGGTTAGCTTGAAAGTTTTAGGATATGAGACATTACAAGTATTACGTGAAGACTTGAAGAATGTGAAGAAGTTAGGAGCTACAACGACGACATCATCCTTCCACTTGAGGTTAGTAATATTTGACTTGAACTATTTCATTCCCTAACGTATCTTTCAAGTCATGCATATTGAAAACAAAACTGCGAAGCTATGAATGATTATACTCTAGTTAGACGTAGTATTAAGGAATACAATACGAAGTATAACGCTTATCTTTTGAACTTCGTATATAAGACATCGACATAATCGTTTGAATGCTATTGTGATTATGTATGGGTATGAGGTGAAGATTTCATCCTAGGAAACAATGTTTTACATTCGTTTAAAGGAAGTAAATTCATGAACTTGTTTTATGAATCGAAAGGGAAATCGCTAGGCTTATTGGTATTGTTATTCATTGCATATCTTTTGAACTACCAATATGTGTGTTTAGTATAACCGCTCATGACTTGTTTATGTTCTTGGTAAAACTATTCACAAGGCATGACTTTTGTATTGATATGACTTTTATAAGTGAAACCGATCTTAAGTAATCACCTGAGATGGTATGATCGATTTGTTGTAATTGGTATGACCAACTCTATGCAAAGGGGAACCGATCCTAGTAAGAGGTGCAACCGATCACAAAAGGGGAATCGATCCTTGTAAGAGGTGCAACAAGTTTCTAGATATTGTGAACCGATCCTATGAACATGTGCAACACGTTTTTAGATATTGGGAACCGATCCTATTGACATGTGCGACAAATACAAGTTAGATACCATATATATGTGGGAACCGATCCTAGTACCTAGTCAACCAAGTTTTGGTAACTAGCGTGACTAATTTTAGTACCCACATGGAGGTAGAACCGAAACTTGTTTTGGTAGAACCGTGAAACCCATGTTTGGTGATTTGATAAGATAATCAATCACATAGTTCTTGGAAGTCAGATGAACCAATTCTAAACTTGTTTTGAAGTGTGGCAAACCGATTTAAAGATTGTAAATATGAAAGAGGACTTACAAAGTAAAGATGTCGACATACTTTGAACATGTGCAGTAACGCTTATCTTTTATTGTTCAAAGATATTCCTTAATAGCTAAAGGAGAATCCCGGATCGAAAATAAATTGAGAATCTTTTAATTAAGATTTTTAATTTATATTTGGAAAATAAAAATTAGTAATGTGTATTTACTAATTGGAGATTTTTTAGTGAGATTTCGGTCAACATTTGGACAAAGCATTTCTAGGAATTATGGAAACCGAATTTGGAATATATTGCATATCTTGAGAATATTTTCGGTTTTGGAAATTCCTTGGTGTCCAAACTTCCTTGGTCTATAAATATCAAAGTTTGCATTTCGAGCAAACTAATCCTAAGAGCTAGCAAAACTACATAGTTGTGTTGTTACTGGTGGAGCCGCCTATTCGGAGAGGAAAGTAACCTAATTAGGCAAAATCTCTTATGGCCGCTCAGTTTAAAGACTTCTTTGGGATTTAGAAGCTCTATTAGTACCATTGGTGGGAAACTAGATAATTGCGGTTTATTATTAGTTTTCGATTGATTAGATTGACTAACGGTTGTTGAACTTTGATTGCACATTGTTTATGCTTGAGAATCTTCTCTTCTGATATAAGATTCACTCAAACTAGATCGAAGTTTCGACGGGGATCTTTAGACTGTTTGTAGATCTAAAGACATCTTGTGATAATCCATTGTTAACAGACTCCGTTCTGTGTGTGATTGATCACAAGAGATTCAAGTTGATTGTGTGCAGGTGTTTATTTAAGATCTAAGAAGATTTGAAGACGAAGAAGATTTATGATTTGGGTTCATAATCTTTGGTGTGCACAATACTTGTTTCGGGTAAAGAGGATCCAACTATAATCGGTTTATCTTTGTGATAGATTGGATTGATTAGCTGAGCAGATCGGCATCAATACAATTCTTTGTGATTCAAAGTATTGATTGCAAAATCTTGACAATTACTTTGGTAGTTGTTATTGGATAGATCTAAGAACCTGACAAAGGAGTTTATTAGGATAAATGGAAGAGCATTTTGTGGAACTCATATCACTTGATTGAAAAGAGTTGTTACCGAACAGATTTGTTGTTCCTTTACTGTTTGGAATACGAATCAAAAGAATTGTTCCAAGTGCGTGACTTATTAACAAGTTGGAGGCGCAGGGATACAGACGGAACTAGGTGAACTATAGGTTTAGTTGCTTGGTCTCAACTATACGAAGTTGGTTTGATTTTGTATAGCGGCTTAATCATGAGAGTATTCAATTCTGGACAAGGTCCCGGGTTTTTTTTGCATTTGCGATTTCCTCGTTAACAAAATCTTGCTGTGTCTTTTACTTTTATATTTCCGCAATTATATTTTTTTTTATTATAATTAGAAGTAAAATACACAAACGTAATTCCTATTTACTTGATAGTAATCCTATTGTGTTTGGTTAAGTCCGAACCATTTATCAAGTAAACATACTTCGTTGTTGTATTATCTCGATCTTGTATCCATAGTCAATCGCACAAGTTATCTTGTTGTCGTATTGTCTCGATCTCGTATCCATAGAAGATCACACGAAGTGTGAACTGATTAGTTGTATTGTCTCGACTCGATCTATAGACAATCACTTTCGGAGAAAGTACTTATAGTTGGAAAAGTTTTAGATTGAGGTATATTTGGGTACCCTCGTCTTTTCAACTTTTATCGCCAAGGAAAGGAGGGGTCAACGGCTCGAGAAAGCAGTGAGTGTTGGGTCGAGATAGAGTTGGAGAAATCAGCGAGAAAAACTAGGGAAGAGAAGGAGTTATCTTATGACGATGTGAGTAATGTATGGATAAATTGTTTGTGTTTGATGGGTCAAGATATATTTCAGCAACCAATAACAACACGATGCTGAGGTACTGGTTGTTAAAGGTTTTTTAGTTCAATTTGGCCAAGAAACTAATTGAGAAAGACCGTGTTTATGTCGTTTCTATAAGCAGTGAACACTAGAGATCTTGGTGCTTTGTGAGGCTAATAATCGATTAGGAAAAATGGGTATGACTTGGATTCGAATTTGGAAGCAACAGTGGGCTATTAAAGGAGATGCAATCAATTGGTGTGAACTGCACCTCAACTGCTCGTGAAAATACTAAAGAGGAAACTTCTCTGCAGAAGTGGGGGAAATCTTTCAAGGATAGGAGTGATTTCATTTCTTCATTAAACAAAAAAAATTCCTTCGAGAGAAAAAAAAAAAAAAAATAACCAATTAAATGTTGCAGGGCCTGGGGCCCTTGGATGTGCGATCCATCTAGTTTCCCCTTTATTTGTATATAAAGAAACCTATGTATTACAACAACTAATCTCTCTAATAAGGTATTCTCCTTCTTGTCTCCACATCTTCTTCCTTCACCTCTAATTCTCCTTAAACACGTTATCAAGCACGAGCTCTCCCCTGCTTTAAAGAAAGATTTTTTTTCCATGTTCTCACAAATCGGTATCTCGGAAAGCCCTATCATTGACTGGTTTTGGTACTTGTATTTTTTTTCCCTTTTCAATCTTCCGTTAAGAAGGAGATTTTTCGATTAATCATGTGAAACTTGCAAATGGAAGTTTAGGTCATCCGTAATTAAAGATTTGTGGATCTTCTAGATTTTGTTCCTAGTTAGGTTGACGGGGAATTTGTGGAAGAGAATTTTGTGTTGGCGACCCTGTCCGTTCCTTCATCCCAAGAAGAAAGAAAACCTGCAAATTAAAAATCTTCTGTTCTTCTCCATTCCGAGGAGAAAGAAAATCCGTGGAAGAAAGCATAAATCTGAGGTGACCCATCACAACAAGAAAAATGTTTGATGCCAGCCACTGACGTTAGAAACTAATATCCGTCCGGTCCGGTCCGCTCCGATCCAACCCGGCCCATCCTGTTCCATCTTGGTTCTGATGTCTTGTTCCATCTTGGTTTTGGGGTGTGCACGACCAAGGTTGTTCCAGTTCTGTCTATATACAGCGGGAACCAAAGTCCGAGGTATGTAACTATAATGTGGGTTTTTACAATGAGTACTTGTTAGGGTTTTTTTTTTTAAAGAATATGCCTAGTTTTTTTTATTTTTGTCTTAAGATAAGTTGCTGATCTCGATCATAAGAATTTTGGTCTTGATGCTATTTTGTTCTCTTGAATATGATATTGGCTATAGTTGAATGGTGTCTTTTGTTCAATTGTTGTACCAACTCGGTTCTAATGTATATTGCGTACTTGATATTGTCTCCCCAAATTTGAATGTTCCGTGGAATGTAATCCACTTGCTCGACTATTAAAGAGTCGGTAGTTTCAAAAAAGTTGCAAATAAAGTCACATGCATTCCAATTTTTGTGGAAGAACTCACAAAAGGTGATATGAGTCAGAAAATTTCCATTTCTCTACTTCATCTATGATACTAACGAACCAGTATATGTTGAAGCATGACAACAAGAGAACTATCTTTAGTAATCTATTCAACCTAAAGTAATTGGTTGACATGTGTAGTGAGATTCTCTTGGCCTGTTGAGATAAATAAATTTCTCAAATTAAGCTAATTGTAGCAAAATTGAAAATGGAAAGAACCACGAAGTAATGAGGGTTAGACGTACCGACTCATATAAAACATGTGAAAAGGGATACATATATCATGAGACAAAGATGTATTTTTCCACCCCAGTAGTAATGACACCAAAGTACAGGTATCAACTGAATATGGGATGAAGCTAAGATGTAATTCTAGCTCTCACCAAAGAGTTGGGAATGAATCTTCTTACCGGTATTGGTACAAGCAATGCAATGCGGGTACCATAGTAGCAACCAATTTCCACGGGAAGGTCATACTTTATACATCAACTTTAATGACAAGAAGAACCTTGTCTGGCCAATTGACTATTTATTTGAACTAGATCCAATGTCCGCGCTTATGGAATGAAAAGTACATCATTTCCACGAGACATAAATTCTCTATAGCACTTGAGATATATTCGGATGAAAAATATATCATCCTCCCTGAAACGTAACATATATTCACTCTAAAGTACTTGAGTTGAATCTCACTTTTGTTACTAATAAGGCCACACCACTTATTTAATATCTCAAGACTCGATGTCTAACAGATATTGGTTTCCCTCCCACCAGCTTAAGGAATTTAAACTAGTTGTTGAACTATTTCCTTATAATGTGACTACGAGGACAAGATCATCGAGAGCAGCACTGCTCAAAAATTTGTTTTCAAGATAAAACAAAGACGTCACAAAATCTCTACATGTACCGAGAGATAATCACACCTTGTTAAATTCCAAAGAAACCCATGCAAATGGATATCATGTGGAACCTCACAGTGATGAGAATGTAATTGATTGCATCTTTTATAGTCTCTAATATATTTGGAAAGAAATACATTTTAGAGAAACTAATGAGTCAATCTAGTGAAATGTAAATCACTATAGTATTTGGATTATTGAATCCATATTGACTCCGACGATGAAATATTGGGAATTGACTCATACATGCTCTGGGTATAACCATAAAGCAACTTTGGTTGTGACATGATGACCGTTTTGAAAGGACTCATACGAACATCACTTTATTTGAGTGAACAAAAACGGGAGAAAGATCGACATAATGTGAAATGACGACATATATCTCAATAAGTGTTCTCTAAAGAACTAGATGCACAACCTCCCTTCCCATTATGCTTTTAAGTAAGATAACATATCACTCATTTCATAAAGTCTTCAGTAAAACAGGATCGAGACCATCCTAAGATGCAAATGGTAAACAATCCATATTACAAAGAAAACAAGGTGATATTTAGAAAAATATGCATACAGAATGCGGACCATTAAATTGACGTATGACTCTGGTGGATGTTTGACATTTTGAACTAGTTATAATTCCCAACAAGTTTTGCATTTGGAAAACTACTAGCACATATTATACATGTAAGGGCTTACCACCATTTGTAAATGCTAGCTAGTGCACATCAAAAGGGCTTGATGGTTATTGCATATTTAATAGGATCAATACAGAGCATCTTATGCCTCATGGTATCGCAAAGGCTATCATCAAAGGTTATAGATGATGTCTAAGGCATGGTTATGCATACAAACCTACCTTGAATTGATTGGGGGATATGCAATATTAAACGCACTTTTACTTAAATTCGTTTTAGAACCCAATATTAGTCAATCTTTTTTGCGTACCAGGTGGTAACTGAATATAAGCCTGACATTCGTACTCTTACGCATTTTTGGTTGCACTATATATGTTCCATTACGATTCCACATCGTACTATGATGGGTCACGAAAACGATTTAGTAGTTATGTTGGATATTTACTCCCAACAATTATCCGCGTGTTAAAATCTTTAGCAAGAGATCTCTTACCGCTAGATTTGCGGGTTGTCATTTTAATGAGACAGTCTTTTCGTCGTTAGGGGGAGATAAGAAAAAGTTTTTTTTCTTCTAAGGGAACGACATGAATTATCGTGGTGTGTTCCCACTGTGTCTCATATTGATTCTTGTACTCCACAAATGTAAATGTGAAGTGACAAAGAATAATCGATTTCAGAAAGTGCACTGATATCAACAACATGACAAGATCACACTTACCAGTTGTAAATGTTCCTACAAGGTTAGAAGTCCTCAGTATGGGGTACACCATAGACTAAGGTGTTGCAACTACACTTGGTGGAAGTGTAGTTAAGGTCGTGGATCCACAAAGGAAGATGGAGAGACCACCAGGTTAGATCAATACTCAACTAGAAAGGAAGTAGATGAGTAAGGCACAACCTAATTTGTATCATTAATGAAATCATCTCATTTGATTGTCTCTGACTATGTCCATGAATCAATACTGGAGGACGCTCCGAAGTTCAATGATTCCAGAGAACAATGAAATCCTAAAGGATTATGAGAACACACACGAGTCAATGGAAAGATCATGCGAGCATATTAATGATTATTTTTATATATAGTTGCTCAAGAAAATAGAGCACGACGAGATCGAACCATGCTTCTTATTGTTTAATATCAACAAAGATCATATTTGGCCTACACAATCCAGGTAGAACTTGGTTCTTTGACAAATATACAGGTATTTGGTGTGGTGGTGCTAACCAACCAAGTGTAAAGCCTATGGGACATACATGATTATTTGTCATAGAGCACAGTTGGAAGAATGAAGTCTCAAAGTATCAAGACTCGCCTTGTGGCGCGAGGTTTCTCACAAAACCATGGAATTGTCCTCTTGTAATGAACGTTATAGCATTCCGCTACTTAGTTAGCTTGGTAATTTCAAAAGGACCTGAAATGCAGCATATGTATGTGGTTATTACGTATCTCTGAAAGAATCAAGAGTTATCAGATATTTACAAAAGTACTTGATAACCTTTTGTTTCTCAAATCAAGTGACTCTAAACTATAAAGTGCGTTTACAGTTAGATAGAACACTCACTTATAGATCGAAGCAATCAGACGGATGTGGTATACCTTTCTAAGTGGCTATTAATTTGGAGGGGATAGACAAGTAAGGTATTTTTCCTTGCGTATTCAAAAGCAAGTTCCTGATTTGGAATTGTAGTTACCTATGTTGATGTTACAGACATGATGGGTGCTCTTGATATAATAAGAAATCCTACAAGTTACTCTAAATCCAAATTTGAGATGAGAAATCTGGGGAAAGCTCGACCGAAAATTGAGCTTGTGGTATATTATTCCACCAGTTTGCATATGTCTAAAGTTGCCAGGCAATTTAACAAAGACATGCATCCTGCTAGCACTCCCATGGTTAGTCGAGGTTCAAATGTAAGTAAATGACCAATTCGTCTAAAGGAAGATGACAAAGATGTGTTGGGAGATGAATTTCCCTTATCTAAGTACAATAGACGCATTATTATACTTAGCGTAATGTACTCGACCAAATGTTACATCCTCAATGAACTTGTTAGCTAGATATAGCTCAGCGCCAACGCAACGTCATTGGAATGGTATAATGAATGTAATCATATACTTAAAAGTAACCATTGACATGAGTTTGTTTTATCGCTACAAAGACATAAAAAAAGAATGCTAAAGGAAATGCAATCCAAAGGTTGTTGATTATGAAGGAACAATAATCTCTTCTCCAACGAAAGTAATCAGGGGGAGATATGGTAGACTATTTTCTAAGTCATTACAGATATTAAGTTTCGAAAATTACATGACTAAAGGAACTGTCTGGAATAACTCTGAAAATAATCAGGGGGAGATGCCGACTTCAGCGGGAGGATCCAAGGATATGATGTCGATATATTTTACTTCGAAATTGAAGTTGTGTTGTACTCTTTTTCCCTTCGATCGAGAATAGTTTTTCCCACAGGGTTTTGTTACTCGACAAGGTTTTTAACGAGACAACAACAAACACCGGGAAGTAATTTCCAAAATAAGGTTATTGTCTTTCCCATAAGGATTTTCTGCCTTAGGAGTTGTGAAGCAACTAATCAACTTCAACGGAGCAAAGTGATCATCTGCAACGGATCACCTTTACTTACATCTGTCACGTTGTACTCTTTTCCCTTCGTCAAGGTTTTGTCCCACTGGGTTTTCCTTGTCAAGGTTTTAATGAGGCAACATATTCGAGTCCAACTATGTTATAAGTTTGCTTAATATTGTACTCTTTTTCTTTAGTTTAGGTTTTGTCCCTCTGGGTTATCCTTATGAAGTTTTAACGAGGCAATTAACTTAGACTCGTCGATCTTTGAAGATCGTATTGCATGTGATGAACTACATGTAAAGTACGAGACAACATGTGAAGTACTACATGTGAAGAGTTGTACCAAGGTTTTATCCCACTGGGTTTTTCCTTGTTAAAGTTTTAGTAAGGCAATTGATTTCGGCACAAGTCATCAAGGACAAAACGACATTTGGAGAACTACATTCAAAGCACTATGTATAAAATTTTGTTATTGAACCGCACAAGGGGGAGTGTTACAGGGCCTATGGCCCATGGATGTGCGATCCATCTAGTTTCCCCTTTATTTGTATATAAAGAAACCTATGTATTACCACAACTAATCTCTCTAATAAAATATCTCCTTCTTGTCTCTACATCTTCTTCCTTCACCTCTAATTCTCCTTAAACATTAAAATGAATTTATAAAATTTGAAATTTGAATTATGTTAGGTCAAAGTTTGACTTTGACGGTCAACATCTAGTCTAGGTACCAACTGGTAATATTTCAAATGTTGGGTACCAAAGCTAGGTATTGGACATTTGCTGGGTACCAAACGTTAAATAGCCATTTCATTTATTATTTTCCTTCTTCATTAACCTAATGATCAATTTCTTTCCTTTTCTCTATATTTCATCGTTTTTTCTTTCTCCTTCTCCGTCAATTTAATGATCAATTCCTTTCATTTTCTCTATATTTCATTGTTTTCAAATGAAAAAAAATCGTCGATTAGATTTTTTTTTATTGTCGGTTAGAAATTTATTGTCAATTCTATCTAGTAATCTAGATTTGACTTTTTTATTGGTCATGTAAACTATAGAATAATGGAGCGGATAATCAGAGGATATTATCCGATATCCGTTAATATCAGTGCAATGGATTTAGAACTAATTTCTTAACATTCTTTGGAACTTAACAGTAACGGATATATGGTAAAAAAATATTGGAACGGATGTAGAATAGCTAATATTCGTTCCAATGATTGTCATGAGTCCGGCTGAGGATTAACTGTTCGACTTTTTAGTGCTAAGCCATTTTGGGTTGGGAATATCTTTGCAAGAAATATAGAATTACTCTACCTCAGACGACCAAAAATTAGAGTTTGCATTTTGTAACAAGATTCCTCTATGCTTCACAATCTCTAACGTGGATAGAAATTGTGGAAGATGAAAGACACTTATTGCGTGTTTGGATACACATCCAGAAGTAGTTTTTTGACTTCTAGAAGTCAAAAAGCAAGAAGTAAGTTTGGGTGTAAAATTTCAGAACGACTTCTAGAAGCAGAAAAGTCGACTTTTTGTGAAGTAAAATATCCAGAAGTAGAAGTAGAAGTCAGAAGCAGAATCGTATCCAAACGCGCTATTACGTTGTACAACTTCTTAATTGCTTAAAAGTTGTATATGGAGCTTCTACATTCACCTTGTTCATTGATTATAAGTTGTACATATACTGATTGTTCTACGCATTGACTACTAGTATTCCGAAGCAGGTTAGCAGGTAAATGTCTGGGAATATTCTCCCTGAATTTAACTTCTTCGATCTATTTTTTGCAATTTTTATTTTATTTTTTACACCTTGTCCCTCTACTTTCTTCCATTTGTAATTTATTAGGGCAATTCCTATGGGAATCAACAAACCCATATCTTTGTTGAGCCAGGTGGATGGCCAAACTGATTTTTCCACTATGGTAAAGCACTAGGCGTCAGATAACTAAGCGCGCGATTGAGAGACAAACGCTGGAGTTTGTAGGTAACGCGCCGGCGTTGGTATAACAAACGCTGGTGCTCAAAGCTTCAACGCGGCACTTTAACATATGACGCTGGCGTTTGTAGCAAAAACGCCAACCAGTAGTTTTTTAAATTTCAACATTCACTTTTTACCTCTATAAATTACCATCAATTTCAAACAATTCACTCACACCAAAATTCACTTCTCTTGAATTTTCTCTTCTAAATATATTTCTCAATGGCTGAAAAGGCGATCATACTTTTTTGCGATGCAAAACTTGAAGCTGCTGTTTCTAAGATATGTGGGAGTTTTAAAAAGATTGAAAATTATAAGAGGGAAGTGCAAGTTTTTGAAGTTGCTCCAAGAAAATGTTCCGCTAAAAGGCAAAGAAGAGCTCCAGTTTTGAAAGTTTACAACAAAAAATTCAAAAACAAAGGCGAAACTGTCAAAGAGCGCGTTGAATGGAAGATACGTCAAATGAAGATAAACAGGAGGCCAAAACTTGTACTCGATTTTTATTGAAGTTGTTTAGTACGTTTTATTATTGCCTAAGTTTATATCTTGTAAAAGAATTGGCATCAATGTATGAAAATATTTAGATTTTAAAATAGAGATTTCCACTTTAGATTAAACGAAATTTATTACAATTTAAACTTGCAAATAGCATCAAACTACATTTTAATAAACCACAACAAAAACATCAAACTACATCAAATCCAGTGACATTCTCTTTGTAGAGTTCATAACATTCAAAATGCTTAAACTCTCTTCCTATTTCTTCAGTAAACTTTGTCTGAGCGATGGTTTTCTGTAAAACAGATAAACAACAAGTTCAGATATTTATGATGCAGTTGATCAGTGAGGACAAAGGTAAGATACTCACCAGTTCTTCGTTTGATAATCCAGAATAGCTACGGTGAACCATCCACAAAATTTTCGTATAATGTTTGACTTCCTTAGTGATGAATGCAATTCTTAGTTCTAGGCTCTTAGTGTTTCTTATGGTTTCGTTCCGCGATGCTACAAAATGTCCCAATACTCTTTCCCAGAAATAGTCACTGTTCATTGGTATCATTAAACGATGTATCCAACATCGAACAAAAGTAACATTTTCTTCTATTGTAAAGACCGGGAGCGGCATTCGAGTGCAGTAACGATGTGCTTGAGATGGACCATCTTTTAGAATTCTAAAACACGCTTCGTAACGAAAAGTTTTGCCGTGAGCTTCCTCCCAATTATCAAGAGATGTTTGGATCACTTCATCTTCAGTTACACCGATGAACTTTTCTCGATCAATTTCCATTACCAGAGCAACAAATGGCTGGACTGAAAGCCTAATAGATTGAAAACGAGCAAGCAATCGACGAGCATTTCGGTTTCCTGGGTTTCCCGTCAGTGAGACGAACATTGAAAAAACGTTCTCCCAAAAATAAGTGTCTTGATGAAAGGCCATACTAGTGATTACCCTATGAAAAAAATATGCTTTGCATATAGTTATATCCTCTTCTTCAGTAAACTTGGGACCACGATTTCTAACAGACATTTCTGGAGAGTGAGAGAGATCAAGAGTTTTAGAAAAGAAGAAGAAGAAGAAGATGTGATTTTGGAGATGTGAGGAAAGAAATTTATAGGTCGAGAAACAAAATCGAGTTGTTGGAAATTTAGCCGTTGGCGTTTGAAGTAACACCGCGCGCGGCTTTCCTTTAAGCGCCCGTTTGAATACCATATGAGTTCGCGTTTTTAGTAAACCCGCGCGACTTTCCTTTAAGCACCCGTTTGAATTACCAACGCCTATTTTTTTGTTATAAATACAACACTAGGGGTGGCCTCTCAACCAAACCAACAGATTTATTTCTCAACATCCACCATGTTTTCTAAAGGAAAAACGAAGCAAATATTATGTGTCGAAGCAAAAGAGGTTTGTCCATTATGTTTCATGGATAACCACAGTCTTATGCAATGCCCTTGGATGTATTCAAAGTTTCCGTGGGAAGGTTGTTCACGCATCAGAATGGTGATTGAATCACAACCGGAAAAGCTCAGGTATTTGCAATGTCAAGATCCCAACTGTCCAGAGGAAACACATATGCTAGATGATGCTATGAAGATTAAAAAGGAAGAAGAAGAAAAGATTGCAACACTCTGCAAAAACTTCAAACTTAAAGCCAAATTGAAGAAGGAGTTATTATACTGCAAGCATTGTGGATATGGAGATCACGAATACAAACATTGTCCACAGAGAATCAGTGCATGCTCAAAGCATGATTGCAAGACTTTTATGCATTTGCGGACTTCTTATGAAGAAGACACATATAGAAGGCATTTCTGGGAATGTCCTAAGTGTTTTTTGGTGGAGTGGGATGATTGAAGTTGAAGGACAAATCGATTCACTATGGTATTATGTTATTTAATTTGTTGTTTATTTTGTGTTATTACGATTATCTAAAACCATCAATATCAAGTAATTAAAATTTTTCCTCCATTAAACATTGCACCAACAATTTCATAAATAAAAACATACTGCATTGAACACCCACATCATACATGAGAATAAAAGAAATACATTAAATTAAAACAACTACTACATAGGCGTCAATTCTCGGCGGGTGGTGGAATTCCTAGGGCGATGTAGGGATCGTATCTGTTGAGCACCCTAAGAATGTTGAAACAAGCATGGAACTCGAAAGGACGACCGAGGTGAGATCCTTGCCACATCGCTAGAGTTCTGGGCAACACTTCATGTTCGGCTTCACCGTTGAGCTTATTTTGGTGATTCTCCATTAGTTGGGCGACGAACTCCAACACATTCATACTAATTACACTAAAACGATGCTGCAATCCGTGAGAATCACGCCCATGGATGTTCCCAGTTTCAGCGGTGAACATTCTGTAAACTTTCTCCCAGAAAGTTTCGGTCGAATCGGCTACATTACTCATGACAGCATCTTGTGTGTGAAAAACAAAGGCTCTACAAATAGCCAAATCCTCTTGTTTAGTGAATCTAACACCACAGACTCTGGGAGGCATTTTTGTAGATGATTTAAGAGTGAAGAATGTGTAGAATGTGTGAATTTGGAGTTGAAATGAGGAGTATTTATAGAACTCAAAAATTATAGCCGTTCGATCACAAGAGTTTCTAGCCGTCCAGATTCAGCCGTTGGCGCTTCTATGACAAACGCGCGCTGGAAGGACAATCTCTGGCGCTTTAATGTAGAACGCGCGTTTCCAAGAAAAGCGCCAGCGCTTGTGTCTCAAACGCAAGCGTTTGAGGCAAGCTCGCCCGGCCTATCATTAATCGCTCGCTACATCATCCAACTCAATGAACAAATTTGTTGGTTTGAACATCCATTTTTCATGTTTGTTGAGTCCATAGTGGGAGCAAAATCAACAAACTTGATAGTTTGTTGAGTCCACGGGAACTGTTCTTAACGTGGCAGTGACCAAATTACAAGGATAGCATGTAATGACTCTCGTAAATACTGAGTGTACCTGTTCCAGACTTCCTGTACATTCTTTTTCTTATATATGACGTGATGATATATGATGCTATTTCCATGCCATGAAATCACTCTACAATAGTATATGCATAGACGACCATCTCTTTTTCTGATCTTCAAGTTGTCTGACATTTATTATCATAGGATAGACTATCATTCATTCTCGATCTACTTTCTTCTTTTTTTTGGCATGCATGAATTTCTCTATAGTACTACGTCTATTAAATGGTACTTAATATGCAATATATAAGTGAAAAATTAAGAAGAATACAGCGAGAAAAACATACATTGTTTTGATTGATGCATATCATTTCCCATTACATGGATCAGGTATCTTCTTCGATTGAATTTTCAGTAAGAGGTGTGCGAAAAGGAGCTTGGTGTGAAAAAGAAGATCTTCTTCTTAGAAGGTGTATCGAAAAGTATGGCGAAGGAAAATGGCGTCAAGTTCCACTTAGAGCAGGTGCATATTAATTTGGATAGCACAAATTATGCATCTTAATTAACCGTTTAAAATTCTTAACAATTTAGGATAAGCCAGTGAACAGTAACTCATCATAAATTTGACTTTAAAAGCACTTGCAGTCGAGAATGATATTGTGGATCACGAAATAGATCAATATGAATGACTGAGGTGTTCTAGGCTAGCAACACGTTTTAAGGGAGCGCTGCCAGTGGCTGTCAGCAAGAGACTGTGTTCTTGTAGTGTATTTGACAGTACAACATTTATATTTTGTAGATTTTGCACGAAGCTATAATGTGCTATATTTATTTTTCGTGTCCGAAAAATTTATCTTCTGAATTTTCATTTGTGGTAACATCCTTGACAAATTGTTAATAGTTTTTGTTAAAATTTGACAGGGCTGAACCGATGTCGAAAAAGTTGTAGGTTGAGGTGGTGTAACTATCTAAAACCAAATATCAAAAGAGGAGAATTTGAAGCAGATGAACTGGATCTCATCATGCGGATGCATAAGCTTCTTGGTAACAGGCAAGTAGATAAGCTAGCTAAACTGTACTTGGATTGTTTTTGTTGATTTGGCTGTAATTCTTTTCAATTTGATGTTTAATAAAATTTGTTTAGTTACACCACTTGCAGATGGTCAATAATTGCCGGTAGACTTCCAGGAAGAACAGCAAATGATATTAAGAATTTGTATAACACTCGTTTGAAGAAAAAGTGTTTCTTTAAAAGCAATTCCGAGGAAGAACAAGTTGTGATTATCAAGAAATTAGGAGATCAGACTAAAAATGACCATGGCAATTACAATCATCGTCGGCAAGTTCGAAAAAGTAGACTACCCCGTCCCAATATGAGTACTGCAGCAGATGATTGTAATGATAATCGTACAATGACCAAAGTTTTAAGGCCTCTTCCTCGAAGCTTCACAAATAAATCTCAGATGGTTACATCGTCATCAACAGGGATGAATAACAACAATAATGCTATGGGAACTACGTTTCCTAATATAAATGATATGACAAGATTTTCTGCAGCATTAGCCGATGAACATCACGATCAGTTCTCGTCGAATAATGAACAACAAATTAGTGATACCAATAATCCTGTGCTGATGAAGAACACGTTTTTTGGCGAAACGCAAGAAGAGGGATCTTTGAAGAAAAAGCACAAGAAGAAGAACAAAGGAATTACTTCTGCTGCAGTAGATTTTGAGAATAATACAAGCTGCTTTGGTGTTGAGAAAAGGATGATGAAATTTACCGTGGGGGATGAAAATGAAAGTAATGATCATGATCAGCATGTTTACAACTGTAATTTCGACGGCGATCAAGGGGTAAATGAATGTGGTAATGATAACTACTGGAATGACTTGTATTTCGATTATAATTCATGGGGTGCGTTAGGGGAAGAACAAGATTAATACTTATCTTATAATGGTGATTTACTGTATTAAGTACGTATTAAACTTAGTATACTTAAGTTCTTTTAGTTGTTGAATTTGTATACTATCTCTGCCCGAATGAATGGTGGTTGCCTAGGTCGTCTTTCCTAAATTGTCATAAGTAGAAACTGACATTCGGTCATACTTAAGTGGCCGGACTTCTTGTTCTCAAGTGTTTAATGTTGTTGATTGAGTGCTCATTATTTTACTTATAGGCACTGTATCTGAAAACAGGCGCATATCACGTGAGCTAGTAGGTAATTTTTTTCTTCCTGTCCTGTACCTTGGAACTCGGATGAAAATGTGAACGTCATGCTCGACAGTCAAGTAAATGGAGATGTAGATCCTGGCTAGTTTGAAGCCTATAGGTATTATTTGCAGCATATCAATTTCTCCTCCCAATTTGTGCAAATGTACGAGGTGTTTGAGTTGGACGAAAAGACCAACCTATCTTCAAATTAACCCAAATCCTAACTCATATACAATCGTTACTATTTTTAGCTAAAATCCAAAAAACCTAAACTTCTACAACAACAAAAAAACAAAACCTTTTTCTTATAGTCTTACCAAATCTATAAACCCTAATAAAAAAAGAACAAGGAAATCTCCATCAACTCGTTCTATTAAACTGATTTATTCATTGATTTACAACATCTAAAACCCATTTTTGAAAATTAAAATGTCTGATTTCTACGTAGAATCTGTTTCTGTGGATCCATCGTATCCATCGATTCTAAGTTATTTCTTCGCCTCCATGAAGAACATGCAGCAGAATCGGTTTATAAGATGATTACCATCGATCGATTATGGGTAGAAATCATAATATATAAAGACATCACCGGAATCGGTTTATAAGATGATTACCATCGACCGATTCTGGGTAGAAATCAGAATATATAAAGACATTACCAGAATTGGTCTATAAGTGCATCAACATAAACCGATTCTGGGTACTATTTTTTTTTTTTTGAATTTTGTGCTCTCACAATCGGTTTTTATATACGTGGTTCATGAACCGGTTATGTCAGTTGTCTGTTGAGATTCTCATACAGGAATCAGTTTTTATTTTCTTATCCACCGATTCCCAGGGTTTCATTTTCCTATATATTTTTTCTAGACAGAATCGGTTTACATGTATGTGTTTTATGTACCGACTCTTGGGATTACATTTTTCAAGAGTTTTATTTATAGAGAATGGGTAGCTTCAGAAGTGTCTAATCTACCGATTGTGTTTGATTTTACTTTTTGTAATTATGGACTTCAATCACTTAATCTTTTTATTCTGGAGACATCCAACAAGAGGATGTTGACAGGAAACTAGATGGAGTATATAGAAGCATGTACAAATTTGCCTTTTGCAAGTAGTCCAAATTGAAGCAGGTATTGGCACTGACTTACATGCTTGCATATTAAAAGATAAATGTGCTCATCAATTTTTCCTGAAAAATGAGATATGAAATTGCAAGTCGGGGGAATACAACAAAGAAATGAATATTCTTTATGCAAAAATGGATGAAGCTTTAGCAAAAGCTCCTGGTGATGATGTTGCCGATGGTATTGTTGTTGATAGTAATGCTGCTTCTCCTGATGCTGGTGCTCCAAATGTTACATCTCCCTGATGTTGATGCACCCTGATGCTTTGTGATGCTAGCTAATTATAAGTTTAGGTTTTTAAGACTTTTAATGGTTTGTAATTATCGTATGACTAAATATGGTACAATAATGTTTTGGTACAATTAACTTATGGGTTTGAATTATAATTATAGTATGTAATGGGTTTATGGTACAATGAGTTTATGCATGCTTCAAACTATGTTTTGTAAATACAAGCACACAGTCGGTCGATATGTATTATACCTATGAACCGATTCTTTAGGTTTCATCAATGAGTCAGTTTATGTAGGTATTCGTATATTCTGATTCTTCAAGCCTTAGAAATGTCAGTTTTCTGTATCTTTTTGTTGATTTTTCAGAGCTACAATCGGTGAATGTTGACAACTATAATGACCGATTTTGTTTGGCATCTCCAAAATTGGTTTTCATGGGCATTCACGAGAGTCGATTGTGCTCAATTATATCAGTGTTTTCAAAAAAAAAAAAACTAGTCGTTAAAGTCTTTCTTTATATAAAGAGAGACCTCATTCCATACCAAATTTTCCTCAAACTTGCATATTCAATTCACTCATACTCCATATAATTTAAAAATACACATTTCATACCTCTACATACAAGCATAAAATCATTTGACTCGACCGAAGATTTGGCTATAATCAAAACATGGTACGCTGAAAGTCGAGTTGTATATCTCTTCCCTGTAAGGGAAGAATCCGAAACTTTTTGGGCGAAGGTATATAACCAATATATGCGAGATTATGAAATCCAAAAAGAAGAAGTCTTCAACAAATGCAAGATAGGTATCAAGTTATTCAAAATGCGATAGTTGCTTTTATAACTATCCAACAGTAGTCATTTAAGCTTGTTGCTGCAACAATTTGTAAGTCTTTTAGAGTTTATTTTATGTAATCTAAGTTGTTTGATCTTCTAACTGAACAACACTAACAAAGTAAGTTTGTGTTTGTGTTTTTGTAGGCGGAAGTCGTAAAGTGTACTACTTGGATGAAAAAGGAGAAGCATTCACATTTGATGAAAGCTATCACTTCATGGTATCCAAAATTCCGGAGTATGCATTGGATTTTATGGCGGGTTTCGTAGAATCAGACGGAGATTTCTCCGATTCCTCCGATGAAGATTGATACTTTTAGGAATTTTTGTGTAGATTTTGTCGGTAGATCTCTTTGTAAACCATCACGAGAAGATAACTTGTCCACTGGGGTTGCCTAGTGGTTCAAAGGCTTGATGCACGGGTTAAATTATGTTTGGAAGGAACATCTGGAGGTATATTTATGCCCAATACCACGGCTTGCAAATAGTTACACAAAATACCACGAGCTTTCAAATATACCCGAGCCGGATACTATCTAATTAGCAAATTCCTAAATGATCCCAAAAGTTGACGCACAGATGTCGCATTTGGATGGCCATATAAATAGGAAAAGTATACTCCGGATACCATACCATTTTTCTCTCTTGAGATATGCAGCGAGTATCAAACCCTAGTTCTTTTGGTGCAAAATATACCCACACTAGTGCTTTCGCCATCAAATTCATTAAACGTGAGCTAAATTCAATCCCTACCTTCACCGTAACTCGAATGATTTCAATGAATTTGGGTGTTTTTCTAACTTTTGCTTTTATTATGTCTAGGGTTTTGGGCTTTCGGCACTGGTAAAAGCTTCATAACTGGTAAATTCTTCTTCATTAAACTTATTTATACCCAGTAAAGTGGTTCCATGGGTTTCTAATAGTTATTTCAATTCTGAAAATAATAAATTACTACATAGTCATGTTGGTGATATGCAAAATCATATGCATCGTGCTTATACTTAATTGTTTGTTTATTTTACAATTGGAGACACAATTAGGACAGGTAATTAAGGTTTTATCGCTGAATTTAATTTGTCAAGACCATGGTTTAGTTCAACATCTTGAAAAATAAAATTGTTTCTCCTTTCAGATACTGACCCTATAAAACCATAAATCTTAAATACAAATTTTTAGTCATTTGACACCTTTGGGTAGTACAATGGTTAGTTAGTGGCCCCCAAATACCACTAGCAATTACAAGATCCATGGATCGAACCCCTACCTTCTACAAGGGAGGAAACATGAGAACCATCACGCCACTTGATGGTTCTCCAAAACTTGCTTTCAACGAGAACTTTGAAAAGCGTAGCTCAGTTTTACTTTTATTTTTTGATCGATAAAGCTAATGATATTAATCAGAAAGGAATACTCTGGCAACAAAGTGTAGAGTCCTGAAGATACAAGCGAAAACAAGCAAGCTAGAACACTTAAATACAAAAAAAAACTCTGGCAAAGAAAATTAATGTAGAGCCTTGAAGATAATGATATTAATCAAGAAGGAATATCCTGGCAAGAAAGTATAGAACCCTAAAGATACAAGCGAAAACAAGCAAATTAGAACAGACTTTAGA
Source organism: Papaver atlanticum (assembly GCA_023531105.1). Lineage (NCBI taxonomy): Eukaryota > Viridiplantae > Streptophyta > Magnoliopsida > Ranunculales > Papaveraceae > Papaver > Papaver atlanticum. Next base: position 1,566,062 of record JAJJMB010016246.1, read on the forward strand.
GGATAATGATATTAATCAAAAAGGAATACTATGGAAAGAAAGTGTAGATCCCTTAAGATAAAAGCAAACAAGCAGACTACAACACCTAAAAAGAAGAAAAGACTTTAGAGGACGAAAAAATCAAACTCCAAATTACAATAATATCATCTAGCACAACATAAGAAAATGAACTTAAAATTTTAGCTGAGAACTTCGATCTTTGTTTCCATGATAATAGCTTCCCAAGGCTTTTTTTTATTTTTATTGAGAGTTCTCTCGGTTTTATTAAGTAATACCGCTTTCACCTAGCCTTGTAGCTGGAAAAAACGATGCAAGTGAATAAAGAACGTTTTATGGTAAATAATTTTTGTGGATAGTTGATGTGTTTCTACTTAAGGGTGTTTTTGATTTGATACTAAAAGTACTCTTTCCGTCCCTCCCTGGAATATTCGCTCTTTCCTCTTTATCCTATTTGCCTTACGGAATTTCTTATTTTATTTTATTTTTGATACACAAGGAACCTTTTTATTAATGGAAATTCGAGGTTATAATGAGTTTAAGATCGAAAATAAGAGAATACAAAGTAACAAGGACATACTGTAAAAGTACAATACCAAGAAATACGACAAGATAAATAGAAGGATTATCGGAGTAAGACAAATACAAGTATGAATAACATCCGATTAAATCGGAGGAAGAATAGTTTTTCTCAGAATTAAAATCCAACCATTTAGTTTTTTCTTCTTTAGAAAGATATGCTCCCAAAATAGTAGTGATTTGCTCAAATCTCTTGTAAATAGTGATGAAGCTTCCGTTGTCAAAGAAATTACCGTTGAAGATTCCGTCGCCGGATAAGTTGATAATGAAGATTTCTTCGTTGGAGAGCATCATTTCTTCCTTAAAACCCAACCCAATAACCAAAAATCGCCATTAAAGCGAAGATAAACCTCAAAAGAGTAAATAAAACCACCATAATGGTGTTGATAAGTAGAAAGCATGATAATAACTAAGCTAAAACTACTAACTAACATGAAAAGCAAGGAATAGTGATGAAATCTGAGCAGAGAAGGACTGTTGGTGACGGTTTTGTTAAAGAAGAAGAAGGAATGAGAGAGAGAGAGAGAGAAAAGAGAGTCCTTACGGAAAGAACCAATTTTCAGCAGTTGCAAACTCAGTAGTAATGGTAGAAAGTTTGGCAGTATTGGAGGCAACTATGGGCAAGACAACAATGTCTCCAAGACATCATCCTTGAAGGCACAATAGCAAAGTTATGGACTACATCAAAGGAACTAATTTGGACATAGATTGGCAATGCATTTCTATTCTAAAAGAACACATATCAAAGTTTCTTCGCCTGTAAAGTTTTGATGGAGATACGAGGGACAAATGGATATGTTGACACGTTTTTTTCCTATTAATTGGTTCCAACAAATTTTGTTTCCACAACTATAAAAGAAACCCGAAAGGGAGGGACCAATCCTGCTGAGGTACGGTCTTGCGAAGCTTGAAAGAATAGTTGGGGAAAGGATTTTCTCCCCTTCATATCTCCCACAATTTTTTTAATGCAATTTGTATTGGTAGTAACTTTAATTTCATTCAAAGAGCTAGTCTTACTATAAGTCATGGGAGCACCCATAGTATTCCTCATATTGATGCAGTTAAGAAGCGAATCCCTGTCCAATTTACTTTATCTGCAAGAGACTCCATTCTGTGGCAATATAACCAGATCAAACATGCTCAAGATTACCTTTTGGATGTTCCTATCAGTGGGTTAGATCAGTGCCTTGGTCCCAGATAGTTCAGAGCAGTAGTTTGCTTTCGCCTTGGTATCCCTTTGTTTGTTGAAGGTGGTTTGTGCTCTTGTTGTAATAGGCCCATGGATATTTTTGGTGACCATGCGCTCCATTCTGCTAAAGACGTTGGGTTAAAGTTCCGCCATGACTTAGTTCATGATGTAATTGCGGATATTTGTCATAAAGCTGGTGTTCCTGCACGCAAAGAAGTTGCTTTGGGTTTTTTGTCAGATAATGACAAGGATTTACGTCTAGCGGACATCCTTGTTCTCAACTGGGAAAACGGCCAAGATGTGTGTATGGATGTCACAGGTGTCTCACCCTTCACTGGCGATGGAGTTCGTTCTTTCATCCCAGGCCAGGCTATATCTAAAGCAATTTCGCGTAAACGTACTAAATATTTGAATGAATGTGCTTCACATGGTTATGGTTTGGGCGTTTTAGCTTTCACTACCTTAGAGCATCCACAATGGACGACTAAAACCCAAATTTTGGTCCAGAAACCTCACGCAGTCGAACGGATTAAAGATTAAAAACCAGACTAAAACCAAATATCAGACTATATTTGGTCTGGATCCCGGACCAAAACCAAATTTGGTCGAGCGAAGATATAATTTACGTTTGTTAACAGGCGAGTTTTTAACCCACGTTTCAGTTGAAACGGATGTATATTCCCCGTGCCGTTGGTGAGGCGTCCATATAATTTACGCTTAACTGAAGCGTTGATATAAAGTACGCCCCTTCATGCGTAGGTAAAATGACCGCCGGTTGGCAAGCGCACATGGAAAGCTCGCCCCATTCCCAGGCGTGGATCATAAAACCGCCCCATTCAGGCGTGCATAAAGCTCACGCCTTGGCTTGAGCGGATATTATACCTGAACGAACACTATATAAATGAACTAGTCCTATGTTCCAATTAATTTACTCTAGCATGATAAGGACCAATTGTAAAAGCTAACTGTGAAAATACATCGAGCAACTAAAGGGCAACTAAATTCAAAACCATAACGGAAGAAACCCATATTGTTAATTCACAAGTTAAAAGAGATGGAATGAGTGATTCCTTTCAATACAACAGGAATTTGGTGAAAGCCCACAAACCCATATTGTTAATTCACAAGAATTGAAGTTTAAATACCAAATTATAAACAATTCTCAAATCTAATTAGGTCATGTAAATGTATGTAAATATTTCAAGGAAGGAGATGAAAACTGAAGAAACATACTTCTCATGGAACCGGAATACTAGGGTTAGTTTCTCGGGTTCTTTTTTTTTATGGCTTGCTGCTGTTTGAGAATGAGAGAAAACAAGGTAGAAGAAGAACTGCTGTTTTGATGAAGCCGTAGAAACAAAGAAGAAGTAGAAAAGAGGAGAAGACCCGAGAAGAATAGGTTTTAACGCCTCACACGTGTGGTGTACGTGTGTACACTGGGAATTTCAAATATGTTCGCCTGATTTCAGGCGTGTACCTTACTTCCGCCCCATCGGGCGTGTATAATGTTTTCGTCCGTAGTTTCGGCGTGGATTAGATGAACGCCCCATAACAGGCGTTTGTTTTTTCAACATCCCACAACAGGCGAAATGTATATGCACGCCTCATACAGACGAGCGTTATAATTTCGCTCCACAGCAAACGAATGTTATATTCCCGCTCGACTAAATATACTCTAGTACGATAGCGTAGCAACACGGACTAAACCCAAATTTGGTCGTTTATTTTGGTTTTTGGTCTTTGGTCTTTGGTTTTGATCGCACCATTGCAGTTGCTCTTAGGGGAGCTCACTGAAGATACTGTATGTTTTTTCAAGCGTTTGAAGAACTGTTTATTTAGTCATGATGCTGGTAGTGGTTTGGGAAGTTTTATTTTTCATAGATTGGGTGTTGCTATTCAAAAGGGGGTTGGTGCCCAGCTGATTGCTCGGTTGCCAACTAAAAACTCTATAAAATAATTATTTCCACCAATAATTATTTAGACATATAAGAAATTTTTTATTTATGCAAAAAAGAAGAAGCGTAAATTGATTTTCTTTGCAAAAGAGAAAAAAAAAATACATTTATGAAGCAGAAGAGAATTAGTCTTTTCCTTTTTTCTTGTAAGTTTTTTAGTGATGTTGTTTCTATTTATCCATGATCGTTATCATAATTAACAACTACTAGCCACTGCTCGGTTAATTATCACAAAAATAAGTAAAGTCACTTTGTGGTTATACTATTGACCTGAGTTCGAAACTCGCCAGCATAACCGATCAAAAAAAAATTATCACAAAAATAAAAATGAAATGAAAATTTAAAGGTGATGTAAATGCAACATTTCTTTTCGAGAAAGCACACTAGAACTGGCGAAGCGGTGCATGCACCATAAACATTCAAATTACAATCTCACCCAAAGGCAAACCCACGAATTAATAATCAAACAGTTCACCACATTGAACTTTATTCACGATGTAGCAAATTTGCTAAAAGGCCAACTAGCTCATCAACACCCGAAGCCAGTTAATTGGGAAGAATAGAACCCAACTCCTTACTGATAAAATCTACCAGTTCTATGTAAGGATGTGGATGGGGGACATCCTCGTGCTCTTTTGCCAAATCAAAACACCATCTGACGATGCACTCAGAGTCTTCAGCACCCTCTTTTGGGGTCACTGACACTGTGACGGCAAAATCCTTATAAGTATTTAATAGACATGATCCTTCTAAGACGCAGTAGGTGATCGACCTGTTCTCATCATCCACTTTTGTAATCGTCTCCTTCACCGTGAATTCCTCATCAGCAGGGTGTCCTGTATGCAAAATTTGATGCAAGTACTTGTTATGGCTGGAGTATTAAGTGGTAATCGTCCGATGAAACAAAATAACTCGTTAGTACTCTTCCTTATCTTTGTCTTTCAAAGAAAAATAATAATTTACTAGTACAGTTTTTACATGTTCAAAAAGAAAAAAAGTTAGCATCAGATTTATTTTTCCTTTAGCCTCCATAGTGCCGAAATCATAAAATGATATTAATTTAATCATGTCAATGAATCTAACTTCTTATTTTAACGGACAAAAAGATAAAAATGAAATGAAAATGAACATGAAATAAATGAACATAACTGACAGTACAATCGCTACATAATAATAGTGATCAGTTTCACACTATGTTGTAAAAGGTGTCCTGGGCGCTCGCCTAGGCGCCCAAGGCGCCAAAGTATGCATGTGTCTGGAGTTTTCTAATTTTTTCGCGGCGCACCTAGGCACTAGGGGAGCTCCTTGGCACCTCACCTCACTTAGCGTCTAATACAACATAAGTTTTACAGGGATATATTACCTGGTAATGCATATTTCCAGAGCCTCACCGTACCAACAGTCTTTCCGTCTCCTTCTAGAAGTTCCGCACTCTTAAAATACTGAGGGAAATGATTCGTGAGCTGAGTCATATCCTCCTTAAACATAACGTAGAAAATATCCGCAGAGCATTTCACTTCAACTTCAACGGGATGGCTCTCTTCAATATGATCGACATCTACATCTTGAACTGCGTCTGAAAATTGATCCGCCATGATTATTTAGAATTGAATGGCAGAAGAGTAGAGGTGTTAGTATTAAGAGATATAAGAATGATAATAAGATTAGCTTAAAGTTGTGGATATATTGAAGTTGCCGAAAGGGGGTTTATATGCAACAAAATCAGCAGACGTGGTCATCAGTATCACACAATTCACAATTAGTTTAAGCAGCTGAAAAACTAGTAGTTGTGGACTTAGTCTCTACGAGGAAATTTCATTCTTTGTTTAATTTATCTGTTTTATATTTTACAATTATCATAATAGGAAATTATACACTAATTTACATTATCTAATTGCATATCTGTCAATCTTTATTTCATTTTATGCAAATGTCAATCAAGATGTGTACTTTGGGTGTCCGGCACATCTTTCAATTTGGAAATTGGAAAATTATATTAAAAAGAAAAAACTATGCACCAGATATCCAAAAAGATCATGACAGCGAGAAGATCTGTGTTTGAATCCTTCAGAGAGGTACATTGGAGTTTATAAATTGCCGAGAAAATAATGAGATATTTTCTTCCTCTTCTAGACCTGGTGGGTAGCACGTGTCTTCACGTCATACACATCAGCGATATCACATATATGCTTATCCACTATTTTAATATAAATGTCCATTAAAAGTGTTTGAATTTTTTGTATATGTATTATTTCATTGGTATATATATATTCAGTATTACATGGAACAGGTCTGAGCAGATCATCAACATCAAATCACCTTGTTTCATCTTCTCTTTTAATCTCACTTTCGTTAGTTTTAATCTTATTTTCAGAAGTTTTTAGGTTTCTTTTTGTATTTTAGATCTAGTCTTTTGAGTTCAGTGGTGATCTTCTTCAGCATCAAGAGTTTCTTCATAGCCTTCGTCTTCTTTTACATCATCTTTAACCGCAGCAGCAGTAACCAGTTTCAAGACAGAGATTCCGACAACGTTTTCAAACCGATTCAGCCAGTATCCAACCGATTCCGGTAGTTTTCTACCGAGTTAGAGCATGTGTTACCTTTGTTACTTTATTATTGATTTAAACCTTGAGAAATGGTTGGATCTCTCAATGATCCCAGCATTTCTGCTAGATGCAGATATGTTAATAGGTTTGGCTTTGTTTCCAAACCATAAATGGCCATTTAACTTTGTCCCGTTACCTTTGTTACATTTGATTCAGATATAGGAAATGGTTGAAAATCAGTTGACGAATTCCTATTGTAACTCTTTAATTTGCTTTGCTTTGATGAATGTAAGATCGATAGATCGTTGTGCTCGACTCAGTCGACTCAGTAATGTAACCGATCCCATTCTTGGGTTTTATCTTTAACAAAAAAATAAATATTGGTATATATATATTCAGTATTACACAAATTTGTCATTTACCAACAATTTATTAGTATTACTGAGAAATTATATTCATGGTATATACATTTTAGTGGGAAATATCGCTAATTTCATAACGTGCGTTCTAGTTTTTTTGGAGAATTTATCCATGACCGCGTCAAGTCTGCATCAGCTCTACCCAATTCAAGACGGTTGGAAGAAGAAAAAAAAGGACTGATATATTCAAAATATATACGCATCTATGAAGCACGGATACTTCAAAATTGATGACGTATCTATATCTGCGCCGTATTAGTCTCGGATACTTGGAGATACCTGTTAGATACCCCATTCAAAATATCACCTTTTTTTAATGGCAAAAAGAGTAGGGGATACTTTGTGATATCTATGGGATACTCTAAGAGAGAATACTTCCTATGATTTATTTTTTTATAAGAATTTTTTTTTATTTAGCATTTAGCTAATATTGTTTTGCATGTCTTTAGCCAGAAGACTACAAAGCTCAGGATTGAAAGACTCATATGCTTCAAGACTTAAAGTTGTCTTCCTCACTGATTTAGCTATATAATCAGCTACTTGATTTTCATTTCTACCAACAAAAGTAAAGACACAACAACTAAAACTTGAGATAAAGTGTTTAATCTCTTTTATTATATTCTTATTCTCCCATTGAACTAGCAAGGTGCTTCCAGTTATAGATTGTATGACAAGCTTTGCGTCGGCTTCAATATGAATATTGTCCAATTGTTTTTCCTTTTCCCAAGATAGAGCCTCCCGTACTGCCATACACTCTCCAGCCTCTGCACTTAATGCTCCATTTGCGTAACTCCCTTTGATTCCATTGCAGGTACCTGCATGGTCTCGCAAAACAAGACCGGTACCAAGTTGATTAGTATCAAGATCACAAGAAGCATCAACATTAATTTTCATAGTTCCACACAAAGGTGTTTTCCAGTGTGAATGATTATCAGTATACTGAGTGCCTAAACTATATGCGTTTTCATGCAGATATAGAGCTAAATAATATTGGATCTTATGCATTGAAGTCTTAAGGTTTAGAGATACTCCCTGAAAAACAACATCACATCTGTCTTTCCAAATCATCCAGGCCCCTATCATGAATGTGTACAACAATTTTCCCCCAATAGTTGTGTTGATAGAGAACCAACTTATAACCCATTCTGATACCGATTGATAATGCTGTCTGACTGTGTCAATATTAATGTTAATCTCCTTCCAGACTTTCCTTGTGTGCCTACAATCAAATATAATGTGTTCCATAGTGACCACAGATGTCACAATGAGTATCCATATCCACACTGTATTTGGCTAGATTATGTTTAGTAGAATTAAGTTCTCTGATACACTTCCATGCAAACAACTTGATTCTATGTGCTGTTTTGCATCTCCATAATCTTCTCCGTACAGTATTAATGACTGCTACTCCATTAACTTGAACTTCTCTATCAGACATAGTCAGCATCTTGTATGTACTTTTAACTGAGAACTTGCCGTCTTTAGCAGGCATCCAGATTATGACATCCTTCTTTGTTTTATCAATGAAAAGATATTGTATTCTTCTTGAAATATCAACATCAAATAACTGATCCAAAAGGGTTATATTCCACTGACTTGTATCTGGCAACATGAGTTTAACAACTTCTCCATAAAATATGAAAGATTCATTCCGAGGAATGGGTGGATGATTCATACCTGGGATCCATTTGTCTAACCAAAATTTTGTATCTTCACCATTGTTGATCTCCATGAAGTAATGCTGCTGCAGAATCTTTAATCCTTTAGTAATTCCATTCCAAGTGTAAGAACAATTTTTTTTGTTTCTATCTTTTGGTGAATGATTTCTCTAGTTTTGAAGTACTTGCTGCTCAATATTTGAACCATGAGATGAATTGATTCATTGCATATCCTCCAATCTAACTTAGTGAGAAGAGCTAAGTTGAGCTTTTTAAATCTCTGAAGGCAAGGCCACCTATGTCTTTAGAGGTGCAAACATTATGCCAGGCAATTGGATTAGATCCTCTATTAGATTTATGACCCCCCAAAAAATTATTTTCTATAGTGGTGAGCTGACTTATGAGATTGTTTGGTAACTTGAAAGTCCTCATTTGATAAACTGGATAGCATTAAGGACATGCTTGATCATAGTTCCTCTACCAGCTTGAGAGAGATTGATGGAAGACCACGTGGAAAATCTTGTTTCAAAGCATTCCTTGATACTTTTGAAGGTCTCTTGTTTAGAATGACCAATAATGAGTGGTGAGCCCAAATATTTCTACTTAGAATTCATTGTCTTGACTCCAAGAATATTTGTGAGAGCTTCTGGAACTTCAGGCTTAGTTCTTTTGCTAAAATGAACTGCAGATTTATCAAAGTTGATAACCTGACCTCATTGTGAACTGAAATTATGAAGTAACTCCAAGAGATTGTTGACTGAAGTAAGATTTGCTTGAGTGAAAATCAAGCAGTCATCTGCAAAAAGCAAATGATTAATGGCTGGAGCAAGTGCATCCACTTTAATACCTGGAATTGTTTTGTTTTCTTGAGCAGCAGTGAGATGCCTAGAAATAAATTCCATTGCTAAGATGAAGAGATAAGGAGAAAGGGGATCTCCTTGTCTGATTCCTCTTGTGGGAGTAAATTCTTCATAGGGGCTTATATTGAGCATTACTGATAAAGTTGTAGTGCAGATGCATTGATGAACTAAATTGCATAAATCCTCACAGAAACCAAAGTACTGAAGAACTGTCAATAAAAAAGACCATTCTAGCCTGTCAAAAGCTTTTGACATGTCTAGTTTGAGTGCCAACCATCCTATTTGTCCTCTCTTTCTCTTTATGGAGTGAATAATTTCTTGAGCAATAATTGTATTATCCTGAATAAGTCTACGTGTCACATAAGCAGCCTAAAAGGGTGACACAATCTTGACATCAGTGGTTTCATTCTATTCACCAAGATCTTTGATATAATCTTGTAGGATGTATTGCACAAACCTATAGGTCTGTAATCTGCTGCACACATGTATTTTTTCTTTTTTGGAATGAGAGAAATATATGTCTTGTTGATCTATTTTAAATATGCTTAGATTCAAAAAACCTAGAAACCATCAAGCAAACATCATTTCCAACTATATTCCATTGGCTTTTATAAAAGCCAGCTTGAAAACCTTCTGGACCTGGTGCTCTCCAGTTTTCAATGCTTTTAATAGTATCAAAGATTTCCTGAGATAGAGGAATACTAGTGAGACAGTTGTTATCATCTTCGGTGATATTTGTTGGCAATATGTTGTAAAGACCTTCTTCAAGAATAGGATTATTAGACGTAGAACTGATTTGTTGGAAGTGCTGAGTGAGATGTATTGATAATTGATCTCTTGTTTGAAGCCAGTTGCCATCATGATCTTGAATGAAATCAATATTATTCATTGTTCTTCTTTTATTTGCTTTTGAAATTATTTGTTGTTGTAGTCCATCTTCTTCATGAAATTATCTCTTGATTTTTGTTGGTAGAAGTCACTTTGAACTTTGTGCCACTTGTTCAGTTCATTGTTGATGCTGATGATGCTATCTTGAACATTGGAATCTTGAGGACCTTCTTGCAGTAACTTTGTGAGGGCAAAATATGAGCTCGCTACGTGGCGCAAGATTAAGAGCCGAAGTATCCTACTACAATGCAACTGATTACACTATGTACACCCAACCACTTAGTCTTATCCTATCTAGTCATCCCTAAGGGCATATATGTAATTTGATGTAACCATCTACCCTATAAAAGAGAAAGAGAAATAGGTTAGAGGGGATCTTTTGGATGGTCGCTCTAGCCAAGGCTAGCCTCCTTCTTCTTCCTTAGAGCTTCATGAGAGCCTCCTCTAATGGAGATCTTGTAATATCTCATAATCATAGTGAAATCCCGTAGATGTAGGTCACCATTGACCGAACCACGTAAAAGATCTGTCTCCCTTTACTTTCCTGTTTTTTATCTTCTTGTTTTGATGGTTAAGATCATCTTGGGTGTAGTAGCAGAAAACATGCAACTACATTTTGGCGCTAGAAACTCGTGAAAGAACATTACTTCACTACCAGCAAGTTCTCTAACAGATCCGGTGAAGATCCAGTTGAAATAAGTGATTTAAGGGAATTTTTGTCAAAGATTCAGGAGCTCCAGACAACAAAATAGTGGCTCGTCCAAACGATGCTTAAGAAAAAGAAAGAAAAAAAGATGAAAGAAATCCCTGCATCGGAGAATCCGAAGAAAGACTTCATCAAATACATAAATCAGGAGATTCATCATCAACCATCAACCGAGAATCAAAAAAATTTCTTCCTTTCTCTTTATCTCATTCTTAATTTTCAGATCTGCAAGATTTAGAACAAAAATTTCAGAAAAATCTATTTCAAAAACAAGGGCTTGTTCTTTAATACAAGTCCTATCTATTTCAAAATCTTGATTAAAGATGATTTTGGGTTACAAATCTACAGTCAGTAGATCTTATTCTTCAAACCCATTGAAGATTTTTTCAAAAAACCACTAAGAATCAACATCTTAGCCTGATTTGGGGCTTTTTTCTTCACTCTCTCTTCGCACTGTCTTACACATCGGAGAAATTGACTAACTTAACTGACTTGCTGCTGCAGAAATTGATGATGTGCGAAGTCGCATCGGAGCAGCAACATAAAAAAACCACTTAGTGGAGAGAGGCTCAAAGCTGCGTCATGCTGGCCAATTGAAGTCAGTCACCAGTTCTTATCGTCCGAGCTCACATCGGAGTGATTCACAATCAAGATTACCATCAGCATCACGAGCACGAGCACAGAGAATACCTCAACATCTTACCCTGTCTTGGGGCTTATTTTTTCAATCTCTCTTCGTACGTTCTTACATAACAATAGCCAAACGATTCTATTCACATGATTACTCACTTGATTGAGTTGCTGTTACAGAAAGATGATGATGGGCGAAGTCACATCGGAGCAGCAATCTCGGATAGATACTGACGATTAAATCAGACAGGCAACTCTCATCAACTCGTGGAGAAACAACCAACACGATGGGAGCCAATCTGAGCTCGGACTCATCAATCTCAGACCATAGGCGAGGAAAACAGAGTGAACCAACACGATGATGTTCAACCAAGCTCCAATCTCGGACTCAATCCATATCGGAGCAACAATCTCGGCCAGACAATGACAAAGCTCAACCCACATCGGACCAGGAGCGATGTCAGGCTGGAAACCAATCAGTATGATGAAGTCCAACCAAAGCTCGGACTACAAGCGATATCGGACAGCTTAATTGGAGTAACCATCTCGTACTGGCAGTACGGCTCCGATCTCGAACAGACAATCAACACGATGGAGTCCAACCCATATCGTACCAGAGGAGAAGCAATTAGCTCGGGCTGCTACTCGGACTCATCAGTTTATCTCCGAGCATTCGGATAACATTCCTTCCCCTATCTCTTGATTTCATTTATACTTGACATGCCATATTGTGCAGTCTTTTGATCAATAGCTAAATGCTTGATACTTATAATACTTATATACGAATAATGCTTTGAATTAAAGGAAATTTGACGTATTTCATGATCAATAGGTGCTTGTGAATATGCTCTATAGAAGATCTACAACTTTCGTTTCAGGTCATCCACGATGATGCACCCTTGCTTGCCTAGCTCACTACGATTCGAGATCATCTCGAGAGAAACAAACTAAACAGGAGCATTCTTATCTCCCTATATCTGAAATTTATCATGTTGTACGGTTTTTAAACTAGTTGACTGCAACCCATCAAGTCTAATAGCATATCCATCTTATTATAATAGAAATATGTGTTCAGTTCACAAGTAACTATACAAAGTACTGTTGATGTTCTTAATCATGACATTTTACCTTGTCTTTAATTTTTTTAATGGTTATTACCCTTTAATTGATGTACACAGTGGTTGGAGAAAATCGCCAATGCAAAGAAAAATGGACACGGTCCAATAAGCCATTCTTTAGCTTAACAGAAGGCTAAGTATCACTAATCCCGAGACTTAATTCGATATATGTTGCACTTTTACAGTAATTAATTATCTAGAATTCCATGATAATCCTAAGTGACACCTTATCACAGGGATTAGATATAAATCACTCAGGCGAATTGAATGCTTTAGAAGTAAACTTTAGCATCGCTATAACATACTAGAATTGCTTACCTTTGAATGAGTAACACCAACTCCTTAATGAAGAGTAGTATGCCACTGATGCATTTCATTTCATTTTGAACATATGTACATATAAGCTCTAAGTAGCCAATTTTATAAGAATGTTTATAACAAACATTGAATTTCATTTACTCACATGATAATGTGGTAGTTAAAAGAATCATCTTGCCATATCCAGTGATGCTCAAAAATAAGAAACATGCTCATGTCATCTAACATGCCATTCATAATAAATTATCATGATATAATATGCTTAAATGCTTTACATGCTCTATGCATTCATTTCGGATCGGTCACGATAGTGCATCCGAGCTCGCAAAACTCACGACTTAGCTTGCAAAATAACGTCCATAGCAGGGGACACTCTTATCTTTCTATCTCTGAATTTATAATTTTCTATGAATGAGCTTAACCATGCCTAATCACTGATAGGATTTGAAGTATTTTCATTTGTAAATATACCTTATTTACTACTACTAACCAGCAATTGGAATTTCCAGGGGTTTAAGAGGCAAACAACAACCTCATAATAAAGGCTACAAAGCTCAAGGACAATACAATCTCCTTCCATTCCTGCCAATCTAAGGGCGAATGGGGCATTTTCTAACTCATCTATTTACATTCAATAATGAATATCAATATGCTTAACCAAGGCACAATTTTGCTTAAAAGCAAGCTAAGAATAGCTAGTCTCAAAGACTTAAGCCGATACACGCATCGCACTGGTACTTCCAGAGTCTTAAGCCGATATACGTATCGCACTGGTACATCCATAATCGAGTGTCGCAATCTAGCGTGCCTGCTCCACAACGAGCATCACAATAATTGACAATGCGACACCTTATCGCATAAAAATAACAGAAACTGTTTACATAAAGTAAATGTGTTAAAATTATTGAATGCTTTAACGTTAAATATGATGGATTAACATTTGATGTTTTGCAGCAAATCACCTCATGGTGGATGAATTCAGCTAAGTCGGATTAATTATCCGTATAAAGTAAAATCGGATTAGACGTAATACCATAAAGGCATGCTTATCATGCATTAGGAACTAGCATTATGCTAGATAAGGTTAGAGTCGGATTAGTTGTAATCCGCATAAAGGCATGCTTATCATGCACAAAGGTTAGAGTCAGATTAGTCGTAATCCGCAATAAAGTTGTTGTTATATCTGTGTTTGCTTGCAGAGTCACTTGATGTATGTGCGATACATCCTCCTCTCCCTATATATATCTGTGTTTGCTTGCAGGGACATTTGATGTATGTATGGTACATCCTCGTGTTATATATGATATGTGTTTTCCTACAGGGTTGCTTGATGTATCATACATACATCCTCTTGCTCTATATGTATGTGTTTGCTTGCAGGGATATTGAATGAATGTTTTGTAAATATACCCCCCTTGTCATATCTGTGTTTTTTGCAGGATAACTTAGTGCTCATAATATGATATTTGTCCATCACAGATGGTAATCGGGATATGAGTCCCATACGAGAAAACATCTTCTCGAGGCCATTACGAATGGTATCGGAGGTAAACCAAACCCTCGTGCGAGAAAATATCTTCTCAAGACCATCACGATGGTAATCGGGCTATGAGCCCCAAGCGAGAAAAACATTTTCTCGATGTCATATGACTTTCTCTACTTCATTTGTTTGTCCTATTTATTATATTGAATGTATGCATTATATATTTTGTTGTTTGCAGGTTTACTTAGTGTTGTATTTGTTCCATTACGAATAGTAATTGGGGTATAAGCCCCATATGAGAAAATATCTTCTCAAAACCATCACAGATGGTAATCAGGGTACTAAGCCCCATATGAGAAAATATCTTCTCAAAACCATCACAGATGGTAATCGGGGTACTAGCCCTATGCGAGGAAACATCTCCTCAGGACCTTCACGAATGGTAACAGGGGCACGACCCCTATGCGAGGAAACATCTCCTCAAGACCATCACGAATGGTAAGGTGTTAGCCACACCATTCCATCATAAACTGGATAATGCGAGCAATGCTCAAGCTGCCTGATACGGAAAATAACCTAGGGCAATGCCATCTGACCATAGAAGTTGGATGATGCGGGGACTTCCTAAGCTACCCGAGACGGAAAAAATGACCTAGGGTAATGCCATCTCGATCGCGAATCAGATGATGTCCTGTACTTCAGGAGGTACCCTGTGGTTGACTCACTTTAGGATGAAGTGCGAATCAACTATCAGAGGTATCGCCCTCATTATAGTATGTGTCATGAGCCGACTATGGGGCAGGTGCTTTCCGACAGAGAAGCACTGTACAGAATTTACGAATATATGTCCGATAGGGGCAGATACTCGGCATCAGAAGGATCCTTGAAATCCTCGACTTGTATTGTAAGAGGTTATCTGGCCAAATGGGAAGTTGATCACTTCTCGGACTTATAGCCCATAACTTGTCTAAGGACGAAAGGGATACCACTATGGTGTGACCCTTGTATAAAATCGCACACAAGTGCAATAGTAAAACTGTATCAAGGTTCAATTACAATCATTTCATTATGATTTTGAATTTGCTTCATTGTTAATCTATCTTAATTTGATTTATGCAGGCACAAGCTACAGGCTGTAGCATCATAAATGATATTGTCAGAAAATGGAGTTAGGGACAAACCTTGACTTTGGCTTTCAAAAGCTATAAGCTCTTAAGCTTTCAAAAACCAAAGGGGGCAGTGTATACCCTCAGTACCTTCAAAAAAGGTACAGGTCCTCGGATCACAGATTGAGGCAATCTGTAAGTCCTCGGGGCAAGACTTCGGATTACGATCCGAAGACATTTCGAGTCCCCGCAGAAACAAGCCTCCGATACATCTCGGAGCACAAAAATAAAAATATCGTACCACAATCCGAAGGCACAATGTACAACTTAATACCTTCAACAAAGGTATAGGTCCTCAGATCACAGATTGAGGCAAACAGTAAGTCCTCGGGGCAAGGCTTCGGATCACCATCCAAAGATATTTTGAGTCCCCACAGAAACAAGCCTCCGATGGAGCACGAAGTAAGACCTCAGACTACCATCCGAAGGCATTTAATAAAATCTTATATCCACGCGATTTGAGGCAAACAGTAAGTCCTCGGGGAAAGGCTTCGGATCACCATCCTAAGACATTTTGAGTCCCCACAGATATGAGCTTCCGATATATCTCGGAGCACAAAATAAGACCTCGGACTACCATCCGAAGGCATCTAATCAATCGTGCATCTGCACGATTTGAGGCATTCAGTAAGTCCTCGGGGGCAAGACCTCGGACTGCAATCCGAAGTCATGTGGCAGACCCCACATCGATGAATTATTCATACAAGACTTCTTTCACTCAGTAAAAAGCTACAGGATTCCAAACTTGTCTATCTGAAACTTGTTCCTCTTGAACTTATCTCAATTTATTTCATTTCATCTAAATCTATCTTGGATTTTTTCAAAAACTCATCCTCTCAAATGCTACAGGAGCATACATGTTGAACTATCATAAGGAAAAATCCTTATCACTCGGAGCAAGGAGCAAGCTACAAATGCAAAGGCAATCAACCAATTGTGAAGAAAGCTAAGTATCACCTTTATTAAGGAATTATTTTATTGTGCATTACACTAATTTTTCTTGCAAAATGCTTAATAGCTTAAAATACAGCATAAATAACTTACATATGCCTGAATTCCTTAAATAGAAATTATTCATACCATAAGCATGCTTAACGATATTTAATATCTTATTCTATCTATGCAAGTGCAAAACTTTGAATGGTAGCATGTATGCCTACAACTACAGTACTTAATCACTATAATGTTATGCTTGCGAAGCAAAATCTTAAATTTATATCATTGCGATATAGCAATTACGACTCTCCTCCATGAGCAGTAGGTACCCATGATGGTCCCGAGAAGCACAACCACGACAAGTCATCAAGAACTGATGCCAACCAAGCCAGACAGAGCTAGAGCACAAACCGACAAGGAGCAAGCACAAGGACTGCCTCAGAACTTCACACAAGAACATGGGCAAGTATTAATACTTTAAAAGCTGGTTATATTCTTCTGCGAAGTTCCTTCAGTAACAAAGAGCCACGAATCTCAGTACTAGACCATCAACTGAAGTCACGAACTAACTCCATCAAAGAATCAATGACCAAGAATTCATAGCGACCTCGCACATCTACATCGTGTAGCACAGATCAAGGATCGTGAAGCACAAGCATCGCAGTAACCCAACTCGGACCACCCCAACCAAACACTCTACAGAAGTGAAGCCTGACTACAAGCCAGATCAGAACCAAACATGTTCAGAAATCTCACTCAGCCACTCCTCTCGCCTTGAAAGTCACACCGATGTTGATTTGCTTAAGGATTATTGTTCCAACAACCCTCATCAAAAAGAGCAAAATGTGAGGGAAAAAGATGAGATCGCTACGTGGCGCAAGATTAAGAGCCGGAGTATCCTACTACAATGCAACCGATTACACTATGTGCACCCAACCACTTAGTCTTATCCTATCTAGTAAGCCCTAAGGGCATATATGTAATTTGATGTAACCATCTACCTTATAAAAGAGAAAGAGAAATAGATTTGAGGGGATCTTTTGGATGGTCGCTTTAGCCAAGGCTAGCCTCCTCCTTCTTCCTTAGAGCTCCATGAGAGCCTTCTATAATGGAGATCTTATAATATCTCATAATCATAGTGAAATCCCGTGGATGTAGGTCACCATTGACCGAACCACGTAAAAGATCTGTCTCCCTTTACTTTCCTGTTCTTTATCTTCTTGTTTTGATGGTTAAGATCATCTTGGGTGTAGTAGCAGAAAACATGCAACTACATTTTGGCGCTAGTTCCTTTTGAAGATTATCCACATTTTGGTTTATATCACCAAAGTGTTCCTTATTCCAAAGAGAAAGTTTATTCCTTGTAATATGCAGTCTTTGAATTAACTGAAATATAGGAGAACCATGGACACTATAATTTTAACATATATTTTATATACAAAATCTATATATTTATAATTTAAAGATAATTATATTCATGAACATATCAAATAATTATATCTAAACCTTATAACCTATTGACTATAAAGAAAGAAAACTTGTTGGTTATTTTGTGGTGCTTCATCTCCAGTGTTATAAAAATTTAGGTTTAAGGCTTCTTGGACAACCATGTTCCTCGTGTTGTTCAAAGAGATATTTGAGCACATATAGTTTTATCTATTCAACTAAGAGAAATAAGATTAAACCCCAAAATGTTGATAATTTAGTGTTTGTCTCACATCAATCTTCTACGAAAGGATCATAGAAAGTGGAATGTGATATATTAGGGGAGATGCATTTGATCCACTTGACTAAGTGGGAGAATTTGAAGTATGAAATCTTTCACTTACGAGCAAGAACTAGAGACCGTGATATTTGATGAAGACAGTTAGACATTTGATGGGTAAGCAAGATGTTAGATAGTTATTTTTTTAATATTCTAAATAGTGTTTATCGGGTTAATTTTTTTCATTTTATGATTTTCTCACTAGAATCAATTATTATTATATATATTTTTTTTAATAAGTACACATATCCCATCGTATCTCGTATCCCCATTTTTTAAAAATTGACGAATCCCCATATCAATATCGCCGTATCAGTGTCCCCGTATCAGTATCGGTGCATCATGGATACGTATTCTGAACTGCAAATGAAACATCCATCAGCTCCTCCTCCTTTAATCCCGCCTGGCAGGCAAATGCCCCAATGGTTTAGGTGAGTTCATAGCTAGTGCACCCCTAACACCATTATTGAAGCCGGGTGGTGGTCTTAGGCCTATAGCGGTTGGTACCATTTGGCGCAGGTTGGTCTCTAAAATAGCTTCCTTCTCCGTCGGCAAGGATATGACTTCTTACTTGGGAGATCATCAATTTGGTGTTGGTGTGCCAGTTGGAGGTGAGAGTATTTTACACGCTGTAAATGGCTTGCTGGAGTTGAAAGGCCATTCCACCAATATGTCAATGTTGCTTATTAACTTTTCCAACACTTTCAATCTGGTGTGCCGGTCTCATCTTATTAAGGAAGTTCGTCTCCATTGTCTAGGTATTTCACATTGGGTGGAATTTTGCTATAGTAGGCCTGTTAGACTTTATTATGATCAATATATTTTATCCTCGGCACTTGGTGTTCAACAAGGAGACCCACTTGGTCCATTGTTGTTTTCCTTGACTCTTCATCCACTTGTGAAATCTATTGCCTCTCAGTGCAAACTTGATTTGCATGCTTGGTACCTCGAGGACGGGACAAATATTGGTGACACTCTCAAGGTGGCCAAAGCTTTGAGCATCATAGAATCTGAGGGTCCAGGTAAAGGTTTACATCTTAACATAAAGAAGACGGACGTATTTTGGCCTACTGTTGATCCTAGAAGTTGTTATGAAGATGTTTTTCCTCAAGATATTGGCAGACCATCTAAGGTGTTAAACTTTTGGGTGGACCAGTGAGTCTTGATTTGAACTTTATTAGTGACATGGTGTTGAGTAGGGTTCAAAGGACCATCCAGCTAATGTCTGTCATCAAAAAACTCAATGACCCTCAAAGTGAGATGTTACTGCTTCGCAACTGCACCGTTGTGTCCAGATTGTATTTTGCTATGCGTACCACCAACCTTGCAGCTTTACAACAAGCCATCGATCTATTTGATGATCATTTATTTCAGTATTTGAGACTTTTGGTCATGGGTGATGGGGCAGGTTTGGGCCTTTTCAACAGCAGATAACTACTCTTGCTATCAAGGAGGGTGGCCTTGGCATTTACACTATGGCAGACACCCGTAACTATTGCTATCTTGCTTCCCAGAGTCAGACGGTGTCGGTACAAAAGGTGATCCTTGGTAGCTTATTCTCATCAGACAAAGGATTTGCTTATCAGTCTACTCTTCAGAACTTCATCCAGGTATGTGGACTACCTTCTAACTATTGCGTTGATGATACTGCCCCCTCCCCCCCCCCCCCTTCTATGCGCTCCCTGGCAGTCACTTATTTTGACGCAGTTAAGAAGCAAATCCCCATCCAATTCTCAATGTCTGCAAGAGATTCTATTCTATGGCAGTGTAATCATGTTAAGCATGCACAAGATTATCTTTTGGATGTACCCATTAGTGGGCTGAATTAATGCCTTGGACCAAGACATTTTAGAGCCGTAGTTTTCTATCGCCTTAGTATCCCCTTGTTTGTCGAAGGTGGCTTATGTTCTTGTTGTAATAGACCCATGGATATTTTTGGTGATCATGCTCTTCATTGTGCCAAAGATGTTGGGCTCAACTTTCGACACGACCTTGTACGTGACGTAATTGCATACATCTGTTACAAAGTTGGCGTGCTTGCGCGTAAAGAAGTTGCCCTTGGGTTTTTGTTTGATGATAATAGAGACTTGCGCCCTGCTGATATTCTTGTTCACAATTGGGAGAATGGCCAGGATGTGTGTATGGATGTTACAGGTGTCTCACCCTTCATAGGTGAAGGAATTCATTCTTTTATACCGGGCCAAGCTATTTCGAATGCTGTTTTGCGCAAACGAAATAAATACTTGGATCAATGCATTTCGCATGGTTATGGTTTGGGTGTTCTAGCCTTTTCCACATTGGGAGAACTTGGTGTTTTTTTTAAGAGATTGATCAATCACTGGAAAAAAAGCTGTTTTAAGATAGTTGAAAAGTGTCGTATTAGAGAAAAATAAGACACTTTGGAGTTGCCGCTGAAAGTGCCGTAGATTCAGTATCGTTTTATGGAGCGACACTTTCACATTGCCTCTGAATTACGATGCTTCTTAGATGCCGCTCAGCTCGACAGCTGGATTACGTCGTTTATTTAATTTGTTTTTAATAATAAAAAAAACAATTCAGATCTGGCTGACTGATTTCAGCAATTCTGACTAAGCTGAAATAATCCTGATTCAGACTCAAAGTGCACTAAATTGAAACTAAAATGACAATTCAAATTCAGATGAGATCAAATAATAATTCATTTCATATAAAATGTCAATTACACTCCATAAATTGTAAATTTAGTTCAAAATCCTTAAGGAAAGTGCTACAAGTCCTAAACGAAAATCTAAATCAATTTACAACGGTTATATAATCAATTTCAGTGATTATGACCTGGGGACCAGCTTCCTTGGCCACAAGACACAGAACTTGCAGAACTTTAGACTCTACTAGTCAAGGATAAGGTATTAACTTCTACCAAGTGCTATTGCAGGTACAAGCAGTAGCATAGTACTTGTCTATATGCAGCAACTTCCATCCGTTTGGTAAACAGTAACACCAATGCAGCAGCAACCATAATCTAGTGAAATGATGAAATAAATAAAAGTGATTTCAGTATGCAAATGATATAAGAGAAACACGAGTAGATAAAAAAAAAAAAAGGTCTAAGAACTACATTAATAACAAAGTAACACCACCTGGACTTCAAATCAGGTCAAAGTGATGGAGATGGTATACCTGTAGATCTTTAAGGAATCCAACTGCACCAAGTAGACCTTCCCTACCCACATCTTCATCAGCACGAAGTACATAACATCCGTCTTTACTTTCAACAAGTTGAAGAAACTGAAGAGATTGTCACGGATTGCACCAGCATCTAGATGTTGAAGGAATCACTGTTCGTGTTCATCAGGTTCTCAGCCACTTTCATATTTAATCATTTAATCACTTGTATCCAGCTGCATAACAAAACCAAACCAAATCAAACGTAATTGGAAGCATGGATTTGAAGAAATAAATTGAAAACAACACAAAGAAAATACAGTTACAATTCTGCATACACCATGAAGAGTAAAAAGAGTAAAGCTGGTCAAAAATTCACATTAAGAAGAATGGGTATAACGAAGAAAAGAGAGGCGACTGAAGCAGCCAAATACATAATTGAATTTATCATATCATATACCATATCAGAGAAACAAAAGGATGGAAATGAAGGACTCAGAATTCAACTATAAATGCTCTCTATTAGATGAATGGGTGTTAAGCATCTGATATTTTAATATGAGTCCTGTTTTGCTAGTTCAACGTCATAAATACGCGATACTAATGCCACAGGTATCTCAAATATGCGATATTGATGTTATAAGTATCTCAAATTAGGACAATAGATATGAACATCAGCATCTGGAACAACCACATGGAATTTTCACCCATAAGCAGGAGCTGCAGTTGCAAGACTTACAGAAGTGCTATCGGCAAAGCCCTTGGTGGCAATCTCCTTGCACAAGTTCGGCATAATCAAGGGCATGTGACGAAATTCAAACTCATGAAGTTAAAACTACAGATAACCAGAGTAATATCTGAAGAGACTTTTGTATCTCAGGCATTTAAAAAAAGAAAAGATGGATTAAGTCCAAGGACTTGAAGAGTTCAATATCTCGTGAACTTTCATACATGGCATTTTATTTCAGTTGTGAATGCATGTAAGACTTGCATAACACACAGATATGGAACAAATTTGAAATGACCATGAGTGAAACTTATTACTTGATCTTTTACATTTTCTAAACCATATATAAAGTTAGGAAAAAAAAGAGGTGAACTATATACCTCAATTAAAGAGTTCAGGGACTTGAAGAGTTCAATATCTTGTGAACTTTCAATTGCATTTTATTTCAATTGCGAATGCATGCAAGACTTGCATTGATAACACATAGATATGGAACAAATTTGAAATGACCATGAGTGAAACTTATTACTTGATTTTTTACATTTTCTAAACCATATATAAAGTTAGGGGAAAAAAAGTGAACTATATACCTCAATGGCGAGAACCTTGGAAATAATCCACCTGATCTGAGCGCAAAGTTTATTCCTTGCTCCCGCCTGTCAATCAATTAATAACTTCAGTCTTTAAGAAACAAGTGCATCTGGAGCTCAATTTTCAGTAACGCTAAGACATTTTTGGAGTCTCAAGATCTAGTAGACAACTGTCTTTACATTTAACTTATCCAGAAATCAATGGAGCTAGAATCGACACCCAAGTGCAGTTAATAACAGTTAACAAACTTTAGGATTCCCCCTATTTCGGTAGTTCGAAAGCTCAAGTTGCAAAAACATAGCTAGGTACAGAGCAAGAAAGGAAATCAAGAAAACTAGAATTAGGTACTTGCCTTAATCTCAGTAGTATTGCCAATACAGGGCCTCAAAACAGCTAGACCAGAGTCACATAGATGAGGCATGAATTCATGATCAAGAAAGATGTTTGCAGCCATCAAGTTGGTGTGAGCACAGGTGGGGAACTTGTCGAGTGTAAGTGAACTGGTTCCAACACATCAAAGGAAAAACTATCAGATCCTAAATAAAAATACTATGAAAGATTACTTCATCAAAAACATACAAACTGCAACAAAAATGTGTAAAACTAACACTGACGTCTCATCATTTGGGTATTATCCATATGAACTTGTAAATACCATCTTGTTCTAATATCATAAATCTGTAAAATTTACTTGGACATCAGTGAACAGGGCCTTGTAGATGGAACCAACAGAGCCCCCCTCCTAGAATGTTATCTTTGCAAAGCAAAATATAAGAGTTGGTATCAGGTCTGGAGCTTCATCAACCAAGAAGAACCTGATGTTTTTGTAAAAGTACCCTATCAGATATGGTGAACCTCTTGTGATTATATCCTGGGAAAATTGAAAGCAAGAACATTAAAAAAAACATTAGACTTTGTAAATACTAAGAGCTGCAGTTTCCGCCTTCTCATATATTCAAACCAGCTACAGAATTCGCAGACTGGAAAAGAATATACAGAAGCCTAGAACTAGAAAGCTTAGTTACATGTTGGTTGTCAGCATGGTGGACTAAAGATAGATAAATATCACAAAAGGACTATCGGCTAAACTGATCCAACAGTACTTGACTGGACAAAACCAACAACATTGCACATAACGTTTTCGTCTTTGTTGCAACTTCTTGATGTTGCATCATCTGCAGTTCATTGAATAGGTGGAGTGTTTCATCTACCTGCATACAAATAAGATGAATTCAAAAGACCTAAAGTCATGATACAAAATAGTAAAAAGCTAAGACAAGGCATCCTGTTTATAACAGTAGTAACTGCAACAAAACAAAGATGCAAAGGTGAGGAGTGATACGAGCATGATTATACCTGATTGAGGATGCCATCACATGTTTGTATGCGTTCTGTTAATGCGTTTACATAGTGGCGATACTTCTCCTCTGTCTGCTCAAAAGAAAGAAAAGAATCAATTAAAGACTAACAATATCTCATTTTCAAAAAGTTCGAAATAATCAAACAGGAAGCTATTATATAGGAACTAGATCCATCTTTCTCATTCAATTCCAATAAACCTTCTTTCACAATCTACAAAATAAAAACAAAACCCATCATCGGATCTTCAATAAATCAAAGCCTTTTATAAGAAAAATCCCGATAAGCAAAAATTAAATAAATAGAACGCGATACTTATTAGTTGAATCAAGGGGGTGAGAACCCCTAAAATCCACAATCAGGCCAAAACCCCACATCAATTTTGTCATACGAAACATATACCAACATATCTAAAAAAATGGACATAAAATAAAAAGAATAAGTTAGGGATTAGAAGATTTACCTTGTGAACCATCACTGATTATCGATCGGTCTTCTAATTACTCCTGCAAAAAAAAAATCAAAACAGTTATGAAACCCTAACAACAAACAAATGAACAAATTGCAAAGACAGAAATTGGAAAAGAAAAAAAGAAATTTCAGACCTAACTTTATCTTCTGAAGTTGAAGAAACTGAAAACAACGAATTATTAGAACAACAATTGATTACGACCCTGACATCAAAGAAAAATGGTTGAATAAGAAAATAGTTTTGAGGTTTTAGATTCAAGATTTAGAGTTTTCAGGAAAAAACGAAGGGACTCTAGTGATTTTCGTTTTTCAGAACAATCATACAATAACCTTCTCACGTTCATTCTTGAAGCCATGAACGATCTGTAACAAAACTTAGGTAAGAAAAGATTCTGAAAAAGAAAATGAGAGAAGAAGAAAAGGATTCGGGTGTGGAGAGGAAAAAGAGAGAAGATAAACCGACAATGAAACAGAAAGTATAATAAACAAATATATCTCCTCGAAAATATCTATTAGAGGAAGGTTACTATTCATATGTTGTAGAAGTCAACCAAAGTCAGACCACAACGACAACTTTGACTTAAGTCAAGTACATCCTGAATGTGTTGTTGTAGAAGTCAACCAAAGTCCGATATGTAGTTTTTTCCCGATATTTTATTTGTGTCGTTTCATTATGTCTTAGATAGCCCTTTTTTCCACTAGTGTGAGGAATTGTCTTGTTAGCAATGATGCTAGTAGTGGTGTAGGTAAATTTCTTTTTTATAGATTAGGTGTTGCTATTCAAAAGGGTGTTGGTGCTCAGCTTGTTGTTAGGTTACCAACCAAAGTTTTTTACGAATCTATTGAAGATTAAATTTTATTTTTATTTTCTGAAATTCAAAGAAAAAAAAACTATATTTGTGTCTATAATATGTGGTAATGCCTTTTTTATTATGTAAAATTCTTGAGTGAATTGTTAAATGAAACAATTTCCACAAGTTCGTGGGTTACTTTTTCTCTAGTCAGTTTAAATAAAACTTCATGTTACTTTCATTTTATTGCTTGGCATCAGGCCTGTTCTGTTTTCTTTTAGTATTCATTATTCATTCCTCCGGTATAATTACTTCTGCCCCTGCCTGCTTTACATTTTGCTCTTGTTCTACTGGCTGGTAAATTTTATCCTTTGAATCCAAAAATAAAATAAAATAATGACATTGATAGTAATTTTACATTTCTTCTAAACATTCCTTTCCACCGGCTGGAAGTAATATCAGCAACAGCCCTTTTTTAAAATATTTAATAAATATGATTGATAAGTGCTTTATCAATCGAAACACTTACATTTGGGAATGCAAATATGGCTCAAGATACTCTATCATCATTCTGGCATGAAGAATAAGAATATTCCTATTTGAACTTTCTATTTTATGTTTTAAATTGTAAGCATAATTCAGGTGGACTTCAGGTGGACGTTGAATTTAAGCGAATGATTTTGCAGTGATGCATTGGGTCATTGGGCTAGATAAATAATGAAATGGTTTTTCGGTTGGATTAGTTTATTCTTAATTTATCTCCATCTTAGTTTTTATTTTGCATCCCAAAGTTTAATAATGTAGGAGCTATGTCATCTCCTAGAATATTTCTTTTGGCATATGCAACCCCCCTTTCCTTTATCTTACTTGATGCGGGTAAAACAAATTTGTGATAGTAAGTTTTGAGACGCTAATTTTCATTGTGAGTTTTTTTGGTGCTAAGTGCTTTCTGTAAATATTCTTGGTTGATCCTCCGTGTTTCAAATATGTGATAGAACACTAACATTTTGATTCTTGGAGTATCGAACTCACTCATGTAATGTGTATTACTAGTGCCAATATTGTAAAGGGAAAAATTAGAGACAACTTATTAATTTCAACAAGAAATGTCTTTTCCAAAATATGATAATCAAACGGTTTCTTTCTCATAATCGCGGTTCCCGGGCCTCAAAACTCTAAAGTTCATCAGACGAATACACACTAAATTGCCTTTTTATACATTCTTTGCAAGCATGATTCCTTAAACGTAGCTTCCACACTGTACCAACTAACCCTTGTTCTGCTAAGTGTGCATATAAAAACTAATGGTGATGCATTTTTCATGCATCATTGAGCCTTGGACTAGCACATAGGTGAAATACGGAAAAGAAATTGCTGAGACATCGGAAAAGAAATCTCCCTGTATCAAGAAGAAATTATATTTCTACCCCAAAGACTAAAGATACATGAGATGATGATGATAACATTCCTCAATGCTATAAATGTCAAGGCTTTGGTCATATTTCTCCAGATTGTCCTACTAAGGATATTTGATGGAAGAGAAATGCATACACTGCAACACTTGATTATTTCCCTGACGAGGACAATCAAGACTGTATGTCAGATCATATTGAAACCATTGCAGAAATCTATGACTCGGAAATTCTCTCAACGTTAGATACTCAAAAAGAGTTCACTTCTAAGGTTTTTCAACAAGAGTTTCTTTGTCAAGATAAAAGAATTCAGTCTTTGAATCTGAAATCAAAGGAATAAAATCACCGCTTGATCAAATCAGATTGAGTTATCTGAATGATAAAGAAAAACTTAACAAGCGTCTTGTGAAAAATGAACTCTCTCTATGTTCTGAGAAAGAGCTAGTATCTAAACTCATCAGTGACATCAACTGTTGTCAAGATGAAATCATAAAGTTAAAAGTAGAGAATTCGAAATTGAGGAATACACTTGTCTGCTCTTGTAAGTCAACTCTTGGTATGCATAAACAAAAAATTGGTCACAAGAAAAGGTTGGATAAACCTATCAAACCTAAGGGTTGTAATCGGAATAAATCTGGACCCTGTTTCCGATGCAGACAATGGGGGCATTACCAATAATAATGTCCTAGTATCTCACAGAGAGACAAACTCTGTCGATATAAAACCCAAATTGAAAATCACCTCAGAGAGCCAGCTAAGGGAATTGCAACTTTAGTCAATTGATATGGAAGTGGCTTGGTAGCATGTTTTTATTTCTTAATCCTAACTCATATGAAGATGTGATGAACTCTGCAAAGATGAAAAGTAGTGCAGTAAAGGAAGTGTGGCTTATTGCAGCATCCATTACTATGACTGAATTATGGTTCTTGCGTAATAGAATAGTATTTGAGAATGAAACTCCGAATTCAGGTACATTCAAGAGAATTTTTTTGCAATTTACTAAAGACTATGCAGTTAGGATTAAAGGTTATATGTGGGATTTTAGTTATGACCATCAAATAATGATAAATTTTGATTTGGAAAGAAGACCTATATAACAACAGAACATCTATGAACTGAGATTTCATCTTCCAAGTATAAACCAAGTGATGGTGTGTTGTGATGGTGCTTCCAAGGGGAATCCAGGTGTTGCAGGAATGGGGTTTGTGTGCAGAGATAGTAGTGGAGAGTTTATATATGCCGTGTCTACAGGGTTAGGAGTGGCGACAAATTTTACTACAGAATTACTTGCAATTATTTTAGCAATAGAATGGGCAGTTTCCAGAAGGGTAGAGGATTTATTGATACACTCTGATTCAAGTGCTGCTGTTCAGGCCTTTGTTTCTGAGAAACTACCATGGAGTGTACATGCAAGATGGAATAAATATAGAAGACAGATTCAAAAATTGAGGTTCACTCAATTTTTTCGAGAAATAAACTTCTCTGCAGATAAGCTTGCTAAAAGAGGTGCAAGGATGCATAGAGGAGAGACTCAAATATTTCTGGAAAAACCATATTTTCTATCAATAATGGAGCAGGAATTTCGTGTTTATTACCGTTTTTGTTAGGGATGAGTTTTAATTTTTGGGTTGTATTTGTGTCATGTTTTGAGTACTGTTTGTAAATATTCTTTGGTTTATTAATGAAAAATACGTATTGATCGAGAAAAAAAGAGAGGTGTTGATGGTGCTTTTTAGCTTAGGGCAAAAACTGTAAAAGTATGTCTACCTGACCCGGCATCAGAAGTAGTAGACCTTGATATGTCTATATTCCGCAAGGAATTTGAAGAATATATCAAAATATGATGAGTGCCTATGTCTCTCTTCACATTTATTGAAACTCAAGCTCCTAGATGAATTGTTCACTAGTATGGAGCCTAATGAGTATTTAAGCTCCTAGCTGCATTATTCACTAATGCCGGGGTCTGCTACATAATAAGCTCCTAGCTGCATTATTCACTAATGCCGGAGCCTGCTGAGTATCTATTATATGCTATGTTCCCCAGTAAACTCTTGATATTGACATGACATGACAATTAATGTTCGCTCGCGGCTGAGCAACATGAATTTCCCGAAGTGTCGGGATTAAGATCTGCATGAAGGTACTCAATCGGAGGTACGCAAACTACGCTGCTACCAAAAGTTGAAAAACAAGAAATAAAAAGGAATTGCGGCAAATAAAGGCAGCAGCAAAAAGGGCGCAGGCGCGCCACTTCGCCGCCGGTTCACCCTAGCTTGTGCCGCCGTACCATCGTACGGCCATGCCCATATTGCTGCCTGCCGGCCCGCCTCTCTTTCCTTTCGACCAATCAAATCGCTCTAAATGCGCAGCCTACACTTTTAATTAAAGGTGGAAGTTGGTTGGTCGACACGTTTAAATTCCTTAAGAAATTGAATCTAGACTGTCCATGTCAGTCATAAAACATTCACGGCCGCACGACTCGGTCGACCGATTTATCAAGCTTAACGGTTTCTCGATGTGACCAGACGAGCTCCGTGGTATACACCGACGGGCCTACTCATGCTTCAGCCAATCGGAATCCTCCCAGCTTGCAATCAGAGCCACAAACCGATCACTCAAAGTAAGTTGTTTGCGCCGCTCAAAAACCCTAATTTATGTTAGCGGCAGCGCATTACTGTCGCAAAACGATCTCGGCCGTCCAACATCGCTAAACTAATCGACCGGCCTAGATCTGATTTTAAGCAACCAGCAAGGCGCGACCATGTTCACCGGCGGCTCAACAATAGCTCCGACCAATCGCATTGCTTCAAATATGCCAGCAATGCCACAAACCGATTATCCAAAGTGTGCCAGTCACACGGCTTTAAAATATTTGAATCCAATCAACGGCAGTATGCAACTGCCGCAAACTAATCGTGGCCGTCCAACTTCGCCAGCCAAGATGACCGGCCTAGACCTAATTACGGGCGATCAGTAGGATGCCGTTGTGATCATCGGCCATCACCCTCCTATGAGGACCGATCGACTCTCCCTCAACCTATTTGAATGGGTTCTGGCAGCTGCTCAAAGATGGCTAGTCGCGCTGCCCGCAAGGGTCTTAAACAAATTCAACGGCAACCAATAACTGCCACAAATCATCTCAGCCATCCAACTTGGCTAGCCAAATTGACCGACTTAGATTTAATTCTGGGTGACCAATTAGGCGTCGTCGTGCTCACCGGCCGCCCCTCTTCCATAAGGGCCGATCGACTTGCCCTTGACTTGCTCGAGCGGCTCCTAGCAGCTGCCCGAAGATGTCCGACCGCGCTCCTTTTAAGGCATTAAATTCCGCGACCAACCAGGACAGGTTCTATACAACGATGCTTCATGAGCATCGATTATTTTGAGCTGCTTGCTTAAAAGCGATGCTTTACATACATTGAATACAGGCGATATTTCATGAATATCGATTTCACAAATAACTTAATTATTTAACTTAAGATCATTACATGCTATTTTCTGCGGCAAGTCTCATGACTTGACTTGTCACATATGACTGCCCGCCGCCTAGCTTGTACGTGATTGGTCGAAATAATCAACTTGCTACATATTTTTCTACAAAATACTCGAGACATCTTTTTTTTTTTGTAAATCATTAAATTTATTACTGAAAATGAGCAAAAGTTTACAATTACAAAAAAAAAAAAACAGTTAGAGCTTAGTCTCAGCTGTTATTAACAAAAAGAATACTAAAATTGAATTTTAATTCTAAAAAATTACAATTCAACAGAATCTAAAGTATACTCCATCCTCATTCTCTAAACCTCCAAGGAAATTTGGTTTTGCATCATAGTAATGAATTTCACCTCTTTCCAACAACACTCCCTTTTTTGCTAATGCATCTGCAGAGAAGTTGATCTCTCTGTAAGAATGTCTAAAGTTGATTGAAGTGATACTCTGTTTAATATTCCTCCATCTATTCTCCACCACCCAAGGGATTCTGCCACTATGAAATGCTTCCAAAACTGCTTTAGAATCTAGGCTGAAACATACATCAAGTAACTTTTTCCTCACAGCCCATTCTCCTGCAACAATCAATGCCATCACTTCAGCTAGGTAATTAGTTGTTATACCAATACCATCTGAAGCATCTCCAACACAACCACCATTTGCACTTCTTGCCACAAAGACAAAATCTACTTTTCCTGGATTGCCTTTAGAAGCTCCATCACAACAAATAAGAACTTGATTTCTAGCTGGCAGTTTAAAGAAACATTGTTTAACTTCAGTACTTTGACTTTTAATCCCTGTAACACCAAAGAATAAGAAAACCTGAAGATCATACACATTCCCCCACATCTTCCTTTTAATTCTGGCACTGCATTCTTTAGTGAAGCTAACAATTCTTTGTTGAAATCTTGCAGTATCAAGTTTTTCACCTTCATAGATAATTCTATTTCTAGTTAGCCATAGTTCCACCATTACATTAAATGCACTAATGAACCATATCTCCTAAATAGTTGCACTCTTATTTTTTGCAAAACTGAGACCCTCCTCAAATGCTGTAGGATTTAAGAATTTAAACACACCACACAACCAATGCCATATATTCTCACTGAAATCACAGTGCCATAATATGTGGTCCATTGTATCTTGATTGTTCCCACATAAATAGCATTTAGAAACTGTTTGAAATCCTTTTTTCCTGACTGATTCTTCAGTTGCACAAGCTCCTCCCAGGATTTTCCATAAATTTGCAGAAGTGAAAGGATAAATGCAGGGATTCCATACCTTTTTTTCCCAAGGAACTACTGGATATTTTGTCCTCACCAAATGAGCAGAGTTAGCCACTGAAAATTTGCCAGTAAGATCTCCAGTCCATATTCTCTTATCTTGACCTGCACTTATTGTTGGGAGTTCTGTAACATCAAAGTATTTATACATGCATACTGGTATATGCCATTTTTCTTCTTGAATTAATTGCTCCACTTTCATATCAATATTTTGTTGCACATAAGCATCTTCGGCAAATCTTTCAATTAATGCATACTCCTTTATCCACTTATCTTTCCACACTGAAATGTTTTTTCCATCACCAACCAACCATCTACTTCCTTCATTGAACTCAGGCATTACCCATTTTATTCCTGGCATAATAGAAGATTGTTTGTATGTATTACTCCATTCCCCATTCTTGTTCTTATACTTTGCTCTCATGAAAGAAGTCCATTCCACATCTTCTGTTTCTATCTTCCATAGTAGCTTCAGCTGTAGTGACTTATTCATTACCTCCAACCTTCTCAGACCAAGTCCACCTTCATCCACAGGAGTATTAACTGCATCCTACTTAACTGTGATCAATTTCTTTACTGCAGGGTCACCAGACCATAAGAAATTTCTAATTATCCTTTCACACTCCATGATTACATTTTTTGGCCATTTGTAGACTGACATAATGTATATAGGCATACTACTTAACACAAATTTAACAAGTGTTAGTCTTGCTGAAAAGGCAAGAAGCTTACCCATCCATCCATACAACATTTTTTGCATCATTTCTACAATCCCCTAAACTTGTGATGTTTTCACCCTTACAGGATTGAGAATTACACCCAAATATTTATCTGGTAATTCTGATAGAGCCATCTGCACTGATTCTGCAATCTGTTTTCTTTTTGTGTCTGATACACCTCCCACAAAGCATTTGTTTTATTCTTGTTAACAACTTGACCAGATGCTTGTTGGTAATTCACTAATAAGTTCATAAGATTAGCTAGTGATCTTTTATGTCCATTACAGAAGATGAATATATCATCTTCAAACATCAAGTGAGTTGGTTGATATCCACCTCTATTCACCATTGCTTTTATGCTTCCATTCTGCACCATATGAGTAATATTTCTACTTAATACTTCTTCAGCTAAAACAAAAAGAATTGGAGACAATGGATCTCCTTGTCTCAGTCCCCTTCCAACTCCAAAGAAACCATTAGGACCACCATTAATGAGCACTGATATTTTAGCTGATTCAAATATAGTTCTTAACCAATTAATGCCAACTTCTGAAAAACCAAATCTTCTCAGTACTTCAAAAAGAAAATCCCAACTTAGTGGTCATAAGCTTGAGTAATGTCCAATTTTAGGCCTACATTGCCACCTCTTCTTTTGATATTCAATTCATTTACCAATTCTCATATATATTTCTTCCTTTTATGAAAGCACCTTGTTGTATTGAGATCATCCTTCCAAGCACTGTACTAATTCTTGAAGTTATAATTCTTGTAATGATCTTGAAGTTGAAATTTGCTAATCCAATTGGTCTAAAGTGATCATCTTTCTTAGCACCTTGAATTTTAGGGAGTAAAAATAAGAAGTTTGAATTCCAACCTTTGGGTATAAATCTGCAGCTCCAACAATATTGTATTGCTTTTACTAATTCATCTCCAATGACTTCCCATGCATATCTGTAAAAGCATCCTGGATATCCATCAGGACCAGGAGCACTATTAGCATCCATTGCAAAAACTTCTTCTTTTATCTCATCTGAAGATGGAATAGCATCCAAGAAACAAGTATCTTCCTCATTCAACACCTTAGGAATAACTTCAAAAATATTTTCTGCAAACTCCACACCTCTTGCTTCAAAAAAAAATTCATAATGTGCAACCAGTATATCTGCAATTTTCTTTTGATCAGTTACTAATGTACCATCTGCATTTTCCAATTCACAAATGTTATTTTGAGTTTTCCTTATTCTCATACATGTATGGAAAAAAGAAGTATTGGCACCACCTTCTTTCACCCACTTTACTCTTGATTTAGCTCTCATCAGCTCATTATATTGTTTGGAAGCAATTTCTTGTTTACCCCTTGCAGTCACCAGCTTATTTAAAAGTTCTATATTTTCAGGATATGCATCAGACAACAGTGTTAAAGATAAAACCTCCTCATCAGCTTGCTTCACTTTAACTCTCAAGTCACCAAAAACCTCCCAATTCCAGATTTTAAGAATATGTTTCAGCCTTTTAAGTTTACTAAGGGAAAAAAATGCAGGATTTCCATAACATTCCCCTGCCCATGACTCTGCAATTACATTTAGAAAATTAAGATGTGAAGTCCAAACAGATTGATACTTGAAAGGAATATTTCTTGGTTTTTCTAATTTTGTAATACCCCCCCAATAAGGTACCATGATCTGAAGTTCCTCTAGCTCCAACTTTATAACACCAACCTTCATAAAGTTCTAACCATTCTGTATTGTAGAAAGCCTTATAAAGATCACAAAGAATTCTCTTCTTACCAGCTTTGTTGTTGCACCAAGAGTATTTAATGCCTGATCTTGAAGCTTGTAAAAGTCTGAATGATTCCAGACAATTTCTAAAATCATTCATGGACACCAATAAAGGTTTTCTACCTCCAACCTTTTCTTTAGTACTCAACACTACATTGAAATCTCCAATTACCATCCATGGTAAATTCATTTCACTTATCTCTACCAATTCCTCCCACAATTCTCTCCTATCAATTGTAAGACATGCAACATGAATTCCAGTTACTAAAACTTCACCAATTTTAACAGTTATAGCTTGTCTTGTGGATGAAACTATAGTTGGTTTAGGCAAAGAAATATGCCAGAATAACCAAATATTACCCTTAGCTTGTTCACTAGAATTGTGAATGATCATCTGACACATCCCAGGAAGTTTCAAGTCCCTACAAACATTATTTGATACTCTTATTTTAGGCTCAGCAACCCATAGCAAAGAAGGATTAAAATTATTGACTAAACTTCTTAGTTTGTCTTTGGCTTGAATCCTCTTCAAACCTCTGACATTCCAAAAGACTACTCTCATTGAGATTGATTGGTTTGAGAAGTACTAGTACTTCCCATTCCTGTAATTGATTTAACTGAAGTATGAGCTTGTTTTCTTGTTACTACATTTGGAACACCTTTAGTAACTTTTCCTTTAGAAGGTTTACTAATCACTTTATAAAATATTTGATCTTGTTTTTCAGCTACCTCTATCAAAGCTTGAAACTTACTTGGAGATGCAAAACTTTTAGCAGAGACAGAATTAGAAGTAGTGTTTCTGAGTTTATTACTATTACCTGATACTTCCTTTCATCATTCCAAAGATGCTCCATCAGAATTAATATTTGACACTACTTGAGCAGATAATACTTCAGATGATGTATTGTTAGTGATTTCAGGGTTAACCAGAGGAACCAGTTCTGAAACACTACTAGTGCCACAATTGCCAACATCAATTAATTTTTCAACAGATAGTGCAGGAAATTCAATAGGTGATTCTAGTATACCAATAAAACTATTATCCTTACAAGCTGGAGTGATAATAGTAGAATGAAGTATATTAATCACATCCACCTTTTCACTTAAATCATCATTACTGACCATTGATGTGCTCCCATTCTTATCAACTTTTGAAGGATCACAAATATCAAATCCACCAGAATTAAGAGCTGAAACTTTCTTTGGGGTGTATCTCCATTGAGTCTTTTGATTAATGTGCTTTTGACCACCACTAAATTGAGTCTTCCTTGCTACTCTGCATTCTGTCACCAAGTGACCCACAATCTTGCATTGACTACAAAACTTAGGCATTCTAGATATTCTAATTTCTTGCTCAAACTTACAATATTTTGATTCAACCACTACCTTATTAGGAATGACATTTGCTAAATCAATCTCCACCAAAATACTAGCATAATATCCAATTTCTTTTTTTCAAAGTTGAGGAATCAAGATGGACTGGTCTACCAATTGCACTACCCATTGACATAAGTATATCCTCCTTCCAATATTCAATACTCATTCCTGGAAATAACAGCCATACAAAAGCAATAGAAGATTTTTGTTGTTCAGGTTTAAAATCACCTTCCCAGAATCTAAGCTTCAGATATTGTGATTCAACCTCCCAGAATCCCTCATAAACAAAATTCATATCCTTCTTATTCTCTAATTTGATGATATAAAAACCTTTTCCAATAGAAATAAATTGACATTTACCTGTTAGAGTCCATTGTTTCCTCAAACTTGCTTCAGCAACAGAAAACTTCAAGTTAACTAAATCCAGTCTTCCAATCAAACTAAATTTCCATTCGTTCACGCTCTCATCAATAACCTCATCAGGGATAAAAACTGATGGATTAAGATTCATTTGAATAAAATTATTTTCGGATCTAGAATTATTTGAAATCTCAGATTCTGATCTAGAATTTGAGAATTCAGCCATTGAAATTCAGTTTTCAGACATATTAATGATAAACCAGAAGAAAATAGTGATGAAATACTACAAACTAACACCTGAATTACTGCAAAACACCTGAATTGATGATGACGAAACGCTGAAAACAATAAAAATTTCGAGAAAAACTTTCATCGATTCGATTGCCGAGTTGCAGAGCGCGATTCAGACCGATTCCGATTTAAATTCAAATACTCGAGACATCAAACATGTCACAAACTGGGGATGTTCATCAGGGTATTGGTCTGGCGGTTCACAGCGTGCGGCGTGCAACACGCCTATTACGAGAAAGTGTCAAGAAAGGTGGACAGTTAGTGATAGTAAAGAAGTGGTGGAAATAAAACCAATCAGTCCTCCCCCATAATAGGGATGTGGTTTTCACCATTCTACATGATCTCCAAATCTCCATCACTCAACTACTTTCACTTCCTATGAGATCAGGGTGCGTTCAACTATGACTTGTATAAATAGGTTTTCAATCTATTTCAACAAACAACGGTTCATTAACACAAGTATCCAGAAAACACCAAGAACTTATAGCTTACATTCTGCAAGCAAGTAAGTTCTACATTGTGATACAAGTCATAAAACAACCACACTTTCATAGTTCATCATTCTGATCTCAACACCTTTTTCGCTTCCCTCCCTAAGATCAACCCTTCTCCTTCATTTTGTGACCAAAGCAAGACTGGAATGGCCATTTCTTGGTTTAGGCCAGAATTGTACAGAATCATCTCTCGAATCTAAAGTACTCCTGTGCAGTACATTTGTTTAGGGTTTAGATTCATTTCTCAGCGGCACACCCAATTCACCATTTTCAGCAGAATCAGTTTTTACCCTACTATAAATTGGAATTGAATGATGTAATTTTTAGATACCAAGATCTTGTCTCAAATTTGAGAAAAGAACCTAACAGTTCAAAAGTAAAAGATTCTCAAATATGTAAGAATATTGAAATTTCTAAGGGAAGAAAATTCAACAACCGGAAATTGATAACCTAACTTGGTCATCGTAAACATAAATCCTTATTATGAGCAGGTTATTGTGATGTTGAAACTTGGAATCAAGCGTATGAAGAATGAGTTATTTTGTACTTCGTTTAGCTCCATATGTAAATAAGATTTTTGTCACTAAAATTGACAGAGGGGGAGATTGTTAGAGCATAGCTCGGTTGAACTCACCAAGCGTTCGTATGTCAAGCTTGGTTGTCATATTTTTTCGTATCAAAACTCATCTAAAGTCGTTTGATTAAATACTAGAGTCAACTTCGTTTAGGTTAGACTAGAAAGTCTAGGAATGTTTAGACATACAAGTATTACTCTGAAGACCTGAAGAATGTGAAGAAGTAACAAACTACAACGACAACATCATCCTTCCACTTGAGGTTAGTAATATTGACTTGAACTGTTTCATTCCTAACGTATCTTTCAAGTCGTGCTATATTGAAATTATAACTGCGAAGCTGTATATACTGTACATATTGTGTATAATACTCTATTGATGAGACATGATCATAATAGTATTATCATAGTATTAAGGAATTAGACTACGAAGTATAACGCTTATCTTTTGAACTTCGTAGATATGACATCGACATAATCTTGTATATAGTGTTGTGATTATGTGAATGGGTGTATGGTGAAGATTTCATCATAGGAAACAATGTTTTACATTTGTTTAAAGGAAGTACATTCATGAAATTGTTTCGTGAATCGAAAGGGAAATCAATAGGTTTATTGGTCCGGCTATTCATTGCATATTTTTTGATAACCAATATGTGTGAGTTGGTAGAACCGATCTTAACTCAGGTTATGTATCTTGGTATAACCGATCACAATACCTAAACTTATGATTTGGTATGAACGGTCCTGGTAATTGGTGTAACCGATCCTAAGTAATCATCATAAGATGGTATGATCGATCCTTTAAACATGGGCCTCATAGTAGGGGTATATAGATAAGGTTCCCCAAAAAAAAGTGGTAATTATATAATTGTCCCTCATTTTCATGGGCTTCACAAATACCCTTATGACACAATAAATATACCCCTATAAATCCAAAGCCCATCAGTGGTCCATTTAGGATTCTGTAACATTACAAATTTACCCTCATATATATTTATTAATCTAAAGCAAAATTAAGTTAATAACGGAAAGAAAAACAGAAAGAGAGAGAGAAAAAGAGAAGCCGATCTTCATCAGCTGAAAATCCGAAGAAAAAAAATTCGAAAAATTTCTCTGAGAAATCTAGGGTTTGAATCAATAGAAAATATTTTTCTTCTTCTTCTACTGAATCTGTATTCATCAATTTAATCGATTGAATCCATAAATCTGAGATCTGAGAGCCTTTTCTTCATCAACAACAGAATCTGCTCGATATGTTTTTTTGAATCAAATTGGTAATGGTGATTCGTAATTGAAGATTATTAGAAATGTATATGATATTTGCATGTTCGATTTGTAGTTTCTAAATCTCCATCTTTGATTTCAGTTTATTCGTATTTTCTGTTGCATAGATTGTGATTTTGGAAGCTTGGTTTTGTGTGTTTGAATTCTACTGGATTGATTGGTTCATCTACATATTATTTGAATTCGAGATCGTGATTCATCTTTTAAACAAGTATTATTCAATTTTTCAATCTCCGGTTTTTGATTTTGAATTTATGTTGTTTTACTTAGATCGACTCATGATTAAATGTTAGGTTTAAAATTCATGATTTTAGCTTCAATGTAGTTTCTATAAACCATTTCTCGTCATGATTTATGTGTTTATTTCTTTGATGAATTATTTGGAGAATACTGAGTGTTGATGAATCAATTTTGCCATCAATTAGAAGTTAGTGTGATCAATTAGAAGTTAGAAGTTATTGTTGATAAACTCAGTTTGCATATCTGGTAGAAGTTAGTGTAATAATGCTTTTGTTGATAAACTCAGTTTACATATCTGAGTTTGCATACTCAGTTTACATATCTAATGTTCGACATTGAATATAACTTTCACGAGGGGGCGCAACCTCCGAGTGATGTGCAACGTAATTGAATTTGTAGGTTAGGTCAGGTTTAGGCTGTTTTCTTATGGTTTGCAGTGAAATTTTTAACATAGATCATGTATAGTCATGTAGTATTTCATGTAGCAGGTTAACATTTGCACCGATTGCATACTAATTCGATGCGAAGTAACATATATTATAATGTTTATGCTGTTTTTTTGTAGCAAAATCTTGGTTGTTAACATAGTTTTTTCATTGTTGACACTGAAAATTTGTACAATATTTAGATTATTGTATCAACATTTGTTGTTGATGAAGGTTTATTGGATCAACTTTCATTGTTGATACAAATAACCTGGATAATTTTCTTATTATGGTGTCAACAATGGTTGTTGACAGATGTTTTATTGGATCAACATTGGTTGTTGATGCAAGTTTATTGGATAACCTTTCATTGTTGATGCAAATAACCTGGATAATTTTCTAATTTTTGTGTCAACAATGGTTGTTGACGGAAGTTTTATTGGATCAACATTGGTTGTTGACAGATTATGGTGTCAAAATTGGTTTGTTGATCCCAAATTCTGAACACAATTTATTTTTATGTTTTATTAGTTTTGTTGATCTGTTATGGTTGTTGCAGGCTAAAGATGGTTGTTGCGGAGTTTAAAATTTTCAATCTAATCGTCTCGCATCCTGTTTCGGAATCAACTACTGTCAGCGAGATGATAAGTTTGGTAAAACAAAATTGGCCTTATGTCCCTGAAGACCTCATACTTTTTTGGTTACACTGTAGATGGAATTTCACATGTCATTAATCACGATTTGGATTTGTGGTTTTTCATTTACTACTGCATCATGAAAGGGATTGATTTGTTGAAGTTTAACATCCAGTTTAAGATTTGCGTTGATTTTATTCCTCCTTCTAGTTCTGTTGCTCCTTCTTCGTCATCATCAAGTTGTGTTTCAAACAACGAGGTAGTTGTTGTAGAAAACCTTACAGATGATTCATCTTTGATCAAAAGGGTCCCCAAGAAGTCTGATGCTTGGGCCAACATCTTAACCGGAGTAGGGAAGTTGTTTGAAAGTGTTAATGATTATCGTGATACTGTTAAAAAGTATGAAATTCAGAGTGGTTACAAATATTTCTTACGTAAGAGTGACCAGGAACGATACACTGTGGAGTGTAAGCACAAGGAAATTCAAAATTGTCGCTGGAGGTTTCATGCATCTCTCGTTGCTAATACTAATCGTGTGTTTAAGTGCAAGACGTATCATGGATAGCATTCATGTGATTTAGCTCGTTCTGATCCATAATAGTCAGAATGACGAAATCTTTCTGAAGGATATCTTAATAGATGATTTTCGAGCATCAAAGAAGAAGAAGACTGCGGCTGATGTCAAAGATCTGCTGCATCTAGAATATGGAGTTGATCTCACGTATAGTCAGGCATACTATGGTTTACAATTCACTAAAGAGTGTCTTTGGGGTGATGGCATCAAGTCCTATTCAAACTTTGTTTGGTATACAGATTCCATTGAATGTTATAATCCTGGAGGTGTCGTCAAGTTTGAGTATGATAGTGTAACGAAGCAGTTCCAAAGGTTTTTTGTCGCTTTCGAAGCTTCAATTACTGGTTTCAACAATTACTATCGTCCGATGTTATTTATTGATGCTACTTTTCTGACTGGGAAGTTCAAGGGCGGTCTCATGGTTGCTTGCGGGAAAACTGGTAACCAAGGTATGATTTGTAATCCTTTTTCTCTTTTTTAATTATCAAGTGTTTCAACTTTGGTTGTTGATACTAGTATTTTGTTTCAACTTGAGTGGTTGATACCATTGTATAGTTTGAAATGTCCTTGGATTTCACTTTTATGGATCCCATAAATTTTGTGATCACATAACTCTTGTTGTTGATCTTGAAAAGACGAGGGTACCCAAATATACCTCAATCTAAAACTTTTCCACCTATAAGTCCTTTCTCCGAAAGTGATTGTATATAGACTAAGTTGAGACAATACAACTAATCGGTTCACACTTCGTGTGATCGTCTATGGATACGAGATCGAGACAATACGACAACAAGATAACTTGTGTGATTGACTATGGATGCAAGATCGAGACAATACAACAATGAAGTATGTTTACTTGGTAATAGGTTCGGACTTAACCAAACACAATAGGATTGCTATCAAGTAAATAGGAATTAACGTTTGTGTATTTTACTTCTAATTATAATAAAACAATTATAATTGCGGAAATAGAAAAGTAAAAGACACAACAAGATTTTGTTAACGAGGAAACATCAAATGCAGAAAAACCCCGTGACCTTGTCCAGAATTGAATACTCTCAGGATTAAGACGCTATACAAAATCTAAACCAACTTCGTATAGTTGAGACCAAGCAACTAAACCTATAGTCCACCTAGTTCCGTCTGTATCCCTGCGCCTCCAACTTGCAATAAGTCACGCACTTGGAACAGTTCCTTTGGTTCGTATTCCAAACAGTAAAGGAACAACAAATCTGTTCGGTAACAACTCTTTTCAATCAAGTGATATGAGTTTGACAAAAGGCTCTTCCGTTTATCCCAATAAACTCCCTTGTCAAGTTCTTAGATCTATCCAATAACAACTAACAAAGTAATTGTCAAGACTTTACAATTAATACTTCGAATCACAAAGAAACGTATTGATACTGATCTACTCAACTAATCAATCAAGATTATCACAAAGATAAACCGATTATAGTTGGATCCCCAGCCGATCAAGTTTTGTGCACACCAAAGATTATGAACCCAAATCAGAAATCTTCTTCGTCTTCAAATCTTCTTAGATCTTCAATAAACCCCTGCATACAATTAACTTGAATCTCTTGTGATCAATCACATACAGAACGGAGTCTGTTAGCAATGGATTATCACAAGACGTCTTTAGATCTACAAACAGTCTAAAGATCCCCGTTGAAACTTCGATATAGTTTGAGTGAATCTTATATCAGAAAAGAAGATTCTCAAGCATAAACAAACTAGGTGCAATCAAAGTTCAACAACCGTTAGTCAATCAAATCAATCGAAAACTAAAATAAACTTCAATTATCTAGTTTCCCACCAATGGTACTAATAGAGCTTCTCAATCCCAAAGAAGTCTTTAAACCGAGCGGCCGTAAGAGATTTCGCCTAATTAGGGTACTTTCCTCTCCGAATAGACGACTCCACCAGTAACAACACAATTAGGTAGTTTTGCTGGCTCTGAGGATTAGTTTGCTTGAAATGAAAACTTCAATATTTATAGACCAAGGAAGTTTGGACACCAAGGAATTTCCAAAACCGAATATTCTCGAAGATATGCAATAAGGGCAAAAACGGTTTTCATAATTCCTGGAAATGCACTATCCAAATATTGACCGAAATCTCAGTAGAAAATCTCCAACTAGTAAATGCACATTACTAATTTTTATTTTCTAAAGATATGCATTTTAATTGCTGGAAATTAAAAGCATATAAAACTAAAAACCTTAATTAAAAGATTCTCAATTTATTTCGATCCGGGATTCTCCTTTAGCTATTAAGGAATATCTTTGAGCAATAAAAGATAAGAGTTACTGCACATGTTCAAAGTATGTCGACATCTTTACTTTGTAAATCCTTTTTCATATTTACAATCTTGGAACCGATTTTCCACACTTCCAAACAAGTTTAGAATTGGTTCATCTGACTTCCAAGAACTATGTGATTGATTATCCTATCAAATCACCAATCATGGGTTTAAACGGTTCTACCAAAACAAGTTTCGGTTCTACCTCCATGTGGGTACTAGGACTGGTCACACTAGCTTTCCAAAAATTGGTTGACTAGGTACTAGGATCGGTTACCACATATATATGGTATCTAACTTGTATTCGGTTGCACAAGTCATAGCATCTGTTACCAATTAGTAAGATTTTGTTGCACCTCTTACAAGGATCGATTCCCCTACTTGTGATCGGTTGCACCTCTTACTAGGATCGGTTCCCCAATGTCTAGAGTTGGTCATACCAATTACAACATATCAATCATACCATCTCAGGTGATTACTTAAGATCGGTTTCACTAATAAAAGTCATACCAATACAAAAGTCAGGCCTTGTGAATAGTTTTACAAAGATACATAAACAAGTTTTGAGCGGTTATACAAAACACACATATTGGTAATCCAAAGATTTGCAATGAATAACAATACCAATAAGCCTAGCGATTTCCCTTTCGATTCATAACACAAGTTTATGAATTGTACTTCCTTTAAACGAATGTAAAAACATTGTTTCGTAGGATGAATCTTCACCCATACCCATACATAATCACAATAGCATTCATACGATTATGTCGATGTCTAATATACGAAGTTCAAAAGATAAACATTATACTTCGTATTGTAATTCCTTAATACTATGTCTAACTAGAGTATAATCATTCACAGCTTCGCAGTTATGTTTTCAATATGCACGACTTGAAAGATACGTTAGGAATGAAACAGTTCAAGTCAAATATTACTAACCTCAAGTGGAAGGATGATGTCGTCGATCTATCTCTTTACTTCTTCACATTCTTCAAGTCTTCACGTAATACTTGTAAGTCTCATATCCTAGTAACTTACTAGCTAACCTATACGAAGTTGACTCAAGTAAATAATCAAGCGACTCTTTAAATGAGTTTTGATTCACTAAAATATGATAACAAAAATTGACATACCAGCGCTTGGTGGGTTCTACCGAGCTATGCTCTAACAGATCCCATAACCTTTGTTGTTGATCTCATATATTTGTATCAACTTTTGTTGTTGACCCCATATAACTTGTTCATGGATTTCAGTTTTATGGGTCACTTTATGAATTTTTGGTGTTTATTGTTTTTGT
This sequence comes from Papaver atlanticum, assembly GCA_023531105.1. Taxonomy (NCBI): domain Eukaryota; kingdom Viridiplantae; phylum Streptophyta; class Magnoliopsida; order Ranunculales; family Papaveraceae; genus Papaver; species Papaver atlanticum. Next base: position 1,609,895 of record JAJJMB010016246.1, read on the forward strand.
AGAGATCTATCTAGTAACATTTGGAATTGTTCCTTGTGAAAATTGTGAGAGTTGGCAATGGTTCTTAACCAATTTGAAGGGTATTATCCGTGGAGACCGTCCACTGACCGTCATATCAGACCGTGGAAATGGCCTTTTGAAGCATGTCCCTGAGATATTCCTAAACGCTCACCATTCGTACTGTTTATACCACATGAAAGGGAATATTCCTATTCTAAAGGGCAAGAGTAGGTAAACTGCTGTGAAGTTGTTTGAAGAGTGCTACACTGCGTTAACAATGGAGAAATTTTATGCTGCTGCAAAGAGTATGAGCAATCTGAAGCTGGATTCAGTTATTGATTGGATGGTAAAGATTCCATTCCAGAACTGGGATGCTCATGCATTTCTAGGAGAAAGATTTGGTGAGAAGACATCCAAAATTGTTGAGAGTTTCAACAGCGTGATTAAGCATGATAAGTGGCTTCCATCACTTGAGCTTATCGATGTTATTCGTTCTAAGGTAATGGAGCAGAACTACAAGAGATTGGTGGAGTCTAGTAAGTGGACTACAAAGATTACTCCCCGGATGTAGGCTAGGATCAACAAGAGGGTAACTGACTGTCGTTTTTACAAGTTTCGAATATCAAGTGAGAAAGTTTTTGAGATCATTTCTCCTACTGGAAAGCATACAGTTGACTTGGATGCCAGAACATGCACTTGCAATTGGTAGCAGAAGCATAGTTTCCCTTGCACCCACTCGATGAAAGCGATGTTGCAGATTGGAGAAGATGAACCTTACAAGTACATCATTCCGTATTATACGACAGAGTACTATAGATGGTTGTATGCTCGTCCTATCTATCCTATTCCGGACAGTGAGAGGCCGCCTAAAATTTCTGATGATGGTTATGTCTTGCCTCTTAATGTTGGTCGAGCATCAGCTGGAAGGCCAACTACTGCAAGGTTCAGGGGTTCTTGAGAGAAAGTTCGCAAGAAAAGGAAGTGTGGTCAGTGTGGGATGCTTACCTTCCATAACTGGCATAGATGTCGCAGAGCTCCTTTGGCTCCTCGTGAACCAGTGTTCCACAAGGAGTCTAATTCCAAGATGATCAACTTTTTGAGAAGGATGTTGTTCTGAAGTTTTGTGAATGCTTTCCTATTTTTCTGAATAGATTTTTTATGACATACATTTTGTTTTATGTCACCTTGGATGTTAGTTCTTTTAATGCTTTTTCCTATTTTGCTTGTTTGGATTTGTTATGTTTTTAATGAAATACATTCTTTTTTATTTGTTATGAATGTTATTCTTGTGTTTTTAAAGCTTATGTCAGTTTGCAGGTTCCAGGTTTACTGGTTTTTACATGAAACAGGCTTATGTAAACAATATTAACATATCATTGTTGATCCTATTCATGGATCAACTTCCATTGTTGACCCCACATTATTGGATGAACTTCCATTGTTGACACTTAATAAAAAAAAATTTGCATGGTTTTATCTGTATATACAAGTTAACTCCATTAGTTGTACATACCTGCAATCTTTAATACTAACATTCATTCACTTGATAACAAACCAATCATTCATTCATTCAATGTTTATAAATGGATATAAATCAGTAAACCAAACTAATACTAATATTAATTTATAACAAACCATTACTAACACATCATCCAAATTGTTCAGAACATAAACAGACTTGCATACATTTCTTTACAGTAACTAAGATGTCTTTTTAAACTAACTTCCAATGAGCAGACCTACATTTTACTTAGCAGGATCTGTTAAACTACACTAAGATGTTTCTTTTCCAGACCATGAACAGTATGTTGCACTAATCTAATGTTTCAACAGAGTCTTGTAAATTGACTATTTCTTCAACTGAGTCGGTAAGTTGTTGTCCTTCCTTGATCTCTTCGACCGAGTCAATAATTTTTTGATCTTCTTTAACTTCTGCAGGTGTGTTAGTAATTTCTAAAACCTGTTTCCATGCATCAAATTCCCTCAACAATCTTGCATCCATCTTCACTCTCTTCATGTTTATCTTGTCATGGTATTTGATGTTCTTATCATTTAAATCCCAGCAGTGTCCATGCTTCACCAAACACTTCATGAATAAGAAAATGTGCATTGCATAATCAAACCCCTTTTGTGGTGGTACATAAGAGGGAAAAAATTATGAACTTATTGGTTCACCTGTGTCGGCATCTGTTTTGCCCATTTCGTTCAGGACATCAGTCAATCGTTTTACCATGACAGTATATTGCGTGTTGTATCCTGGATATTGTGTCATAAGGTGTTGTATATTAACCATCTCCCACCTATTAACGCAAGAAACACCCAATGGAATGGTCTCTTTTCCCTGTCAAGCAGACACATTGGTATGAGCAGGTACATGGCATCGCCATTCACTGTATAATTCTTCCTTATCTTATCTTCAATCCCACATTTATCCACTTTCTTGACATCTTTGCTGGATACTGCGCCCCTCAACAGTTGCTGCATCATATTTTCGACATTAGTTTGTTTATCATATTAGGTAACAACAAGTATATCATAAATGTCTTGTCAAATTTGGTTGTTGACACTATAATCTGGAAATTGGTATTCTCAGATTCCAGATTTTTTGAGGGTCAACTGCCATTGTTGATGCAAAAAAGTTATAGTATTGTTCAGTTATTTATGTCAACTTTGGTTGTTGAACCCATTTATTTTTGTATTATAAAACTAACAATAATTCATTCATTCATTCATGTATACTTGTACCATCCCTAGCACACTAAATTGTTTCATCACACCTAAATAAGATGTCAACTACGACATATATACCTAAATAAGTTGATGTAACAAGTTATTGAAAAGACCGATTACGAGTTTTCGTTACTTACATAAGCATTTGTAGACATAATCAAGTGCTTCTTGCCGTAGTAGCTCGGCTTACTTGGATTATCCATCTTTGATTGTAGCAAGTTGATGTAGTAATCAACAATCTCGTTGTGAATGTTTTGGTTATCCATTAGAGCTTGGATATGCTTTCCAAAGACGATTTCTTCCACATCATTGTTGAAATAAAAGCTACAAGCTCTGTCACTGCATTTTTCAAATAAAAGTATTATTATCATGACATAACATATTAGAAATTCTAATTGTAACTTGGATTACAATCATTTTTTCACAGATGTTTCATGGGATCAACTTTGATTGTTCACACCTATAAATAAATACGTAAGTTGTTACAGAGTTTCATACCTTTCTGACACATTCTGAAAGAATGGACGAAGGAACTTTTTTTTCTTCCTCGGTGCAGGATTTCCAAAGTTTGAGTTTTTCCGGCTTCTTCAGCTTTGTTGGCTCAGGTGACATCATATTAATGTAATCGTCAAGGTCGATTATTTAAACACCTCCCCCTTCCTCTTATTTTACCCCTTTCCTCCTTTCTTCCCCTTATTTTCCTGCTTCATTGTCGATTTTGTTAAAGCACTGCTCGGTCGAACTCGCAAGCGTTTTTATCTCAAGCTTGTTGTCAAGTTTAGTTGCCAAAACTGTAAGTCTTGATTTCTAGTCTACTTATAGCTAAGTCTCGAATTAGGATAGTAAGTGTAATTAAGCATTAGACTTCACGGCGTTCATCGATTGAAGACGAAGAACTACTAAGGGGATCTTGTGGAACTTTATCAACAAAAGGTATGTGGAGGCTTGAACTCATCTATCACTCAAAAGTCTATCTACTCTATCTCCTATTTGAGACAAAATTCGTATAGCTATATAGACTTCGATTATACACATTTGATATTTCGAGTTGAGTTTAACTCGCTTACATATTTCTTGAAATATGTGTTGGTAAGCTTTCTCTTTAACCAAGTTCATCTTATATTCTTGACGAAAGTCAAAAGATGATCATGTGAAAATCTCCTTGTAACATCTTACATGATTTGTGTGAGATAATCATTTGATGTAGACTCGGAATGTTTCGTATTGATCAATCGATCACTTGAAAATTGCTTTGAAGCTAATAGTTTGTGTGAGACAGCTATTGTCGTCTTCCAAGAATGTTTCAATGATTTAAATTGGAGTTTAGAACACTTAACCATGATTGGATTATAATCACAGTATGCGTACTTGCATATGTGTTGATCCAAGACCGGAACCTAGTATGCATACCCGTATGCGTACTGGTTGGTCAGGTAAAGTCCATGAGCTAGAGTATGCGTACCTGTATGCGTATTGGCGAAGTCAATTGAAGTCCGGGTACTAGAGTATGCGCACCTGTACGCGTACTGGTTTCAACTGAAGTTTGGAAGTGTACGACAGTATGCGTACCCGTTCGCATACTGGCGAACCCAAACTTGGTCCGGCCACTTAGGTATGCGTACCCGTTTGCATACTTGAGTAGGTTATGTTCTAAATCGGTTTGTCCATGAACTAATACATTTATATAATAAGGAATGCAATCTTTTGCAAACCGTGGCTATAATGTACATGAATTGATTCGAGTGAATCAAAATCGATTTTGCTTCAATTGTGTCGTGTATACTTCTATGAGAATATAAACAACTGAACAACTCTAGAACTAGTTTCATTTTAGTCATTTGAACTAGTTATGGTTAAGATGAATATGGTTGATATGAAAGTGTTCATATGGCTAACTTCAGTTACTATTGTTGAGCCAACAAGGTGTACACGTTTAGGTACGGTTACTCATATCTAAATGAAATCACTTTTCATTTGTGTGTAACAAGCTAAGTTCGATCTAACGGTTGAAAGATATTAGCTTGAGTCTAATCAGGTTTTCATCTAACGGTGAATATTGAATCCTTTGTTACCAAGGTACCATTGATTGCAAACCCTGATTTGAAGACTATATAAATGAGAACTCTAGCAACTGGGAAACCTAATCCCCACACCTCCTGTGTGATACTAGTTGCGACTAGATTCGATTCTCCTTTAACCTTAGGTTTTCTCCAAAACCTTGTAGGTTAATGACTTGAAGACTCATTGGGATTGTGAAGCCAGGCCCAACTATTTTCTCTGTAGTTGCGTGTTCTGATCTTGCCGTTTTCTATCATATTGAGTACTATCTTCTCCAAGATTTGCTCGAGATTTATTCTCCGATAGGAAAGATAAAAAGTAGTCACAAACATCTTCGTCTCATCATTTGTGATTCCACAATATCTTGTTTCGCTACCATACTATTAAGATTATTGTGAGGTGATTGATATTACTAGGCTGTTCTTCAGGAATATAAGATCGGTATATCAATTGGTTCCTGTTCACCTTGATTTATCAAAAGACGGAACAAAAAATTCTAGGTATTTCTGTGGGAGACAGATTTATCTATACAATAAACTTTTTTGTGAGAGACAGATTGGTTTATCAAGTCTTCGACTTTGGGTCGTAGCAACTATTAGTTGTGGGTAAGATCAGCTAAGGGAATCAAGTGCGTAGAGTCCCGCTGAGATTCAGAGGCGTAAGGAACGCGACTGTACCTTGATCAGTGTGAGATTGGTTAGGGCTCAACTAAATTCCAATCCTAAGTTAACTTGTAGTAGGCCAGTGTCTGTAGAGGCTTAATACAGTGTGGTTTTCAAATCTGGACTAGGTCCCGGGGTTTTTCTACATTTGCGGTTTCCTCGTTAACAAAATTTCAGGTGTATGTGTTATTTATTTTCCACATTATATTTTTATATAATTGAAATATCACAGGTTGTGCGTAAGTTCAATCAATTGTGAATCCGACCTTTGAGTTATTGATTAAATTGATTAACACTTGGATATTGGTTTTTGATACCGTCCAAGTTATTTCTTATATTCAATCGGGCTCGCAAATTCCTATTTGTTTGATTGCAGATTGAATTGAGAAATAGAGATATAACTCTTGGATATACTTTTCTTAAGATTGAGTCTGACTGTCTAGTTGATTCTCTTAAAAGTATATTGGAGCTAGTCCATACAGATTGCTAAGCGAAATATTGGGTATGGTTGTTAGACCCCCGCTTTTTAATTGGTATCAGAGCAGGCAAACACACTAAGACCTCATAAGTCTGTGTTTGTAGAAATCTGACTAAATGGATGAGTCTATCTCTAAAAACGTACTAGTTCAGAAATTACCAAATGATTTTCAAAGCTTGGATTCACTTGAGAGAACTGTCACATCTAAGTCAATTTCTAAACATTCTCTTGATGTAGAAACTGTTGATAAATGGGAAACACGCCTAGAAGAACAGTTGGATGAACTTTCTGATGAAGGTGATTCAGATATTGATAGAGATGTTGATGAGGAAGTCTCAGAGCATGTGAAGGTTTTGAATTCGTTGGAAAAGAAGAAGATGACAACTTCTCATGTCACACCTCTTCTGACTCCTCTCTGTCGAGAAAGTAAGAAATTGAAAAGGATTTACGGAAGTATTTATGTTTGGAATCGCTCTTGCAAATCGATCCTCAAAGACTCTGAGGAAAACCTGAGTAGAAAGTCACTTGAATGTGATAATGTTTATCAAAAATACTTCTTGTTGGAAAAGAAACTTGCAGAAACTTGAGGAAAACCTGAGTAGAAACTCGCTCGAGAAAAATGTCTTGAGGCTGATTTAGTTGCTGCTCTTGATAAAATCAAGATGTTGGAAGATGACTTGAAAATGTTCAACACTAGATCAAGCAAATTAACCACTATGCTAGGAGCAAGTAAAAATCATCGTGATACACGAGGATTGGGTTATAAGGGAATAGATGCTCCAAGTATTAGCAAAGAGGTAAAATTTGTTAAGGCTATTGATTCTTCTCAACAAAAGGTTTCCACTGATGGCAAAAGTGAAATACCTTCACCATCAATTAAGGTTCGAAAGAGAAAAGTATATAAACCTCCAAAGTCAGCATACACGGATCGAGGTAAGAACATTCCTTATGTTTGCCACTATTGCAGAAATAAAGGTCACCTAGAAAGGAGATGTCGTTTCCGTATAAGGAATGAGAAACTTCATGATGTTCTTGTTTGGGCATCGCAAGAAGTTTTGAAACCAAGATCATATGTTAAGACTAATCCCCTTAACGTTATAGGTTGTTGAACATGCGGGGGTCTAACAACCACACCCAACAATTTGTTTGGCAATCTGAGAGGACTTACTCCAATATACTTTCTAGAGAATCAACTAGACAGTCAGACTCAATCTAGAGAAAAGTATATACAAGAGTTTATATCTCTAACTCTTAATTCAATCCGTAATCAGCAAATACAAATTTACGATCCCAGTTGAATATCAGAGAAGTAACTTGAATGGTACCAAAGACCAATGTTCAAGGATCAATCAATTTCAATCAACAACCAAAGGTTGAATTTCCTAAATGATCGATACAACTCTCAACCTGTGATATTTCAATTATATAACAAAATATAATACGGAAAACAAATAACACAGACGCCAGAATTTTGTTAACGAGGAAAACCGCAAATGCAGAAAAACCCTGGGACCTAGTCCAACTTTGAACACCACACTGTATTAAGCCGCTACAGACACTAGCCTACTACCAATGAACTTCAGACTGGACTGTAGTTGAACCCTAATCAATCTTACACCGATTCAAGGTACAGTTGCGTTCCTTACGTCTCTGATCCCAGCAGGATACTACGCACTTGATTCCCTTAGCTGATCTCACCCACAACCAAGAGTTGCTACGACCCAAAGTCGAAGACTTGATAAACAAATCTATCTCACACAGAAAAGTCTATTGAAATAGATAAATATGTCTCCCATAGATATACGTATGAGTTTTGTTCCGCGTTTGATAAATCAAGGTGAACAAGAACCAATTGATATACCGGTCTTATATTCCCGAAGAACAGCCTAGTATTATCAACCACCTCACAATAATCTTAGTCGATTAACGAAACAAGATATTCTGGAATCACAAACGATGAGACGAAGGTGTTTGTGATTACTATTCTATCTTGCCTATCATAGATATAAATTTCAAGCCAATCTTACGATTGCACTCACACACGATAGAAACAGCAAGATCAGATCACGCAACTACAGAGAAAATAGTTGGGTCTGTCTTCAAAATCCCAATGAAGTCTTTAAGTGGTTAACCTACGGGGTCTCGTGAGAAACCTAAGGTTAAAGGAGAACCGACTCTAGCTATGCAACTAGTAACACACAGAAGTGTGGGGATTAGGTTTCCCAGTTGCTAGAGTTCTCCTTTATATAGTTTTCAAATCAGGGTTTGTAATCTAAGTTACCTTGGTAACAAAGCATTCAATATTCACCGTTAGATGAAAAACCTGATTCAACCAAGCTAATATCTTTCAACCGTTATATCGAACTTAGCTTGTTACACACAAATGAAATGTACCCTCATTTAGGTTTATATAACCGTACCTAAACGTGTACACCATGTTGGCTCAACAATAGTTAACCGAGGTTAGCCATATGATCACTCTCATATCAACCTTGTTCATCTTAACCATAACTAGTTCAAATGACTCAAATGAAACTAGTTAAAGAGTTGTACAATTGCTATATTCTCATAGACGTATACAAGAACACAATTGAAGCAAAATCGGTTTGATTCACTCGAATGAATTCATGAACATTATAGCCAAGGTTTGCAAAGATTGCATTCCTTATTTTATAGATGTTTAAGTTCATGTACACAACCAATTTTAGAACTTTGACCTTCAAGTATGCAAACGGGTACGCATACTTGAAATACCCGGACCAAGATTGGGTTTCGCCAGTACGCAAACGGGTACGCGTACTTCCAATCCCAGCAGAAATATTCTGACATGAAACTTACGCCAGTACGCGAACGGGTGCGCATACTTAGGTTCCAGGATTTCTCAAGCCAACAGGTACGCGTACGGGTACGCATACTATGGTTCCCAGACATGGATTACATATGTGAAAGAGTACACAACATGTCATATCCAATAATGGTTAAGTGTTCAAAACTCTTATTTCAATCATTGAAACTTTCTTAGAGGATGACAATAGCCGTTTTCACACACTATTAGCATCAAAGCAATTTTCAAGTTATTGAAATAATCATAACGAAACATTCCAAGTCTACACCAAATGATTGTATCTCACAAACCATGTAAGACGTTACTTGGAAAGTTTCACATGATCATCTTTTGACTTGCGAAAGCTTGACAACACATATTCCGAGAAATATGTAAGCGAGTTAAACTCAGCTCGAAATCTCAAATGTGTATAATAGAAAACTATATCGTAACACGACTTATGTCTCAATATAGGAGATAGAGTAGAAATAAATTTTCCAAGTGATAGATGAGTTTCAGTCTCCACATACCTTTTGTTGATGAAGTTCCACAAGCTCTCCTTAGTAGTTCTTCGTCTTCAAATGATGAACGCCGTGAAGTCTAAGGCTCAACTACACAATCTATGTCCTAGTCCGAGACATCTATAAGTAGACTAGAAATCAAGACTTATAGTTTTGATCACTAACATTGACAAACATGTTTGAGATAGCAACGTATGCGAGTTCGACCGAGCAGTGCTCTAACAGTTGTAACTGTCCAACCTTTAGGCAAAGGAATCAGTGCTGTGATAAACCTAAATTTGCCTATAAACGTCATACGAATCCTTTTCACAATCGTAATGGTTATCAAAAGGATAACTTCGTAAAGACGAAGACAAAATCCGATGCTCCTAATTGGAGAAAGACTAACTTGCAAAAGAATAGTCAATCCAATTCCCTTCCGAGAAATCTAGAAGAGAGTAATGGGAAAAAGGTTCATATTGTTCCTAAACGCACTCAGAAGTGGGTACCAAAGAAAGCCAATGATGCTTTGAGTGTGAAAAGGAATGATCTCCCAAAAAAATTCATGACTATGGAGAAGGCAGTATCCATGATGTTTGAACTTAAAATGTTCTTTGGAAAAATGGATTTGGATGTGAAAGGTTCTAAAAGTGATCTCTTTCATGATAATCCAAAAGTGAAACAGAATAAGCCAAAAACTATAGATGGTGAAAAATCCATAGTTACGAAAAAGTATGTTTCAGTCACTTGTGGTGAGCAAGACATTGTTTACCTCAACATAACTTGATTGTGTTGTAAGTGCATCCTCACCAAGGAATTCCCTGTTAAGTACACGGTGAGGGAAGCACAAGAATTGGGGCGCATATATTGTGTTAGGTATGATATTGAATATTTGGTAAAGCCGTAGGATTCACGACAGGATCCTTCTAAAAGGTATGTCTATAAACTTGAGCAAGATTTGTTTTTATCATTTGCTTAGAGTACTTATAATGATCCATGTACCTTGCTTATCGTTCATTTCTACCTAACTTGATTTGTGTTTAAGGTTCTTAAATGTCTAGGTTTTAAAATAGTAGTTCGGGATGTTTGGACTTCATGGTACACATACCAGGTATGCATCCAATCATTTAAAATAAAAATCCAGGTATTTTAGTTCGTAAACCCATTTGCATACTGCTCCAGGTCACGAAAATTCGTTTGCAAACCGGTATGCATACTGGCCTGTAGACGTCGATATTCGGTAAACTTGTTTTGGTCGTAACCTCTTCGTCCGAACTCGGAATGACCTCATTCTTTTTGCACTCTCTTCCTATTTGAATTATATTCAAAATGGATATGAGAATTCTTGAATTTGGATGAGTTAAGATTGGTATTTGTCTCATCTCTTGTTTTTGAGTGTTGTGCTCCGTTTCGTCGCACTTGTTCCACTTCTCTTGGACTTGGGCACTTGGATTCTTGGAGTACTTCTCTTCTAAGATCATTTGTAGCTTTTACAAGAATGTTGTTGGTAAATCACGAAGAAGAAAGTTCAAGAATGGGCAGTAGTACACGTTACTCTGGAATTCTTGAATGTTCACAATTCTCTTTTGTGAACTTCGGTGCATGGTCGTTAATGACTTTATATTTTCTTCTTTGTTAAGAAAATATTTTTATACGCCTGTGGTAGCCATTCTTGGTGTAAATCCGTGCGAAAAAGATTGATTATACCTTCTAAGAGCAAAGATTGATTTTGCAGTATTAATCTTTATTGGTTTTATATATTGCAAAAATTGTTATGGGATATGAGTGGTTGCATCCGTGAACTATGATTGTCCCATACATGTCAAAAGTTAAGTCTATTATATGTCATTATGCAAATATTGATGGAAGATAGAATGAACTTTTGATAACAAAGATTAAGTCTATGATATCTTTATGCAAATATTGATGAAAAATAGAATGAATCTTTGAATATGCCGCAGTATTGATCTTTCCCTGATCCACTTCTATGTGAAAGTACTGTGCGGTTCCATAAGTTCTCTTATGTTGAGCATTTCCGATTAAATTAATCATGGGTTCTCTTGTGGTTAATTTAATTGAGTTTTCTGGATACAAATTCATGTTTTATGTAATTTGTTAATGTCCAAAGAAATCCTTCTTTTCTTGCAAAAGTAAGGTCGATTTTGTTGTTCTTTCGGGAATGATATTTTATGGGGGAGAGTTCTTAATTGAACTTGCAAAATCTTTGTGGGGAGTGCGGCTGTGGAATACTGTAAGAGTTTTCTTGTATCTTTATAAACTCCTTGATGAATGCATTTAGTTTCGACTATATGATTGCATCTAAACAAAGTTGATATGTTTTCTTTTAGTCATGAAGAATCTCTATGAGAATTTCATTATGATCCCACTAGTTTTCATACCTTTGCCAATTTATATTGACAAAAAGAGGGAGAATTAATGTGTAGTTCACACTACAAATACATATGGTTTTCGGATCATTATGTAAGGGGGAGTGGTTTTCATGTGAGATGAAGTATTGAATAAGGGGGCGTGATACATATCACCATAGTATTGTTGTCAAAGTTGTGATACAATTGGACTTTGATGCTGTGTAATGATACTATGACACTGTATAACAATGATTGAGAGCTATTGTTTTCTCATTGTTATAGCTACGGATCTTCAACATCATTGATGATGAGTTGAACACGTTCAGAATCACTGGAGTACTGGGAAGTGACGAAGATTTCGAGTAATGTTGAAGAACCAAGGAAACCAAGCATTTGGATGAGAAGCTACAAAGTTTATTTATTTTGTAATCCATATGTATTGATAGTTTTATCACTAAAATTTACAAAGGGGGAGATTGTTAGAGCACTGCTCGGTCAAACTCGAAAGTGTTGCTATCTGAAGCTTGTTGTCAAGTTTAGTTGCCAAAACTATAAGTCTTGATTTCTAGTTTACTTATAGCTAAGTCTCGGATTAGGATAGTAAGTGTAGTTGAGCATTAGACTTCACGGCGTTCATTGATTGAAGACGAAGAACCACTAAGGGGAGCTTGTGGAACTTCATCAACAAAAGGTATGTGGAGACTTGAACTCATCTATCACTCAAAAGTCTATCTACTCTATCTCCTATTTGAGACAAAAGTCGTATAGCTATATAAACTTCGATTATACACATTTGATATTTCGAGATGAGTTTAACTCGCTTACATATTTCTCGAAATATGTGTTGGTAAGCTTTCGCTTTAACCAAGTTCATCTTATATTCTTGACGAAAGTCAAAAGATGATCATGTAAAAATCGGCTTATATTCGTCACTTGCAAAGATGAACTTGGCTAAAGCGAAAGCTTACCAACACATATTTCGAGAAAAAGATAAGCGAGACAAACTCGGCTCGAAATAGCAAATGTGTATAATCGAAGTCTATATAGTAATACGACTTTTGTCTCAAGATAGGAGATAGAGTAGATAGACTTTTTGAGTGATAGATAAGTTCAAGTCTCCACATACGTTTTAGTCGATGAAGTTCCACCAGTTCCTTGAGTATTTCTTCGTCTTTGTATGATGAACGCCGTGGAGTCTAGAGCTCAACTACACTTTCTATCCTGGTCCGAGACTTAGCTATAAGTAGACTAGAAATCAAGACTCATAGTTTTGGAAACTAAACTTGACAACAAGCTTGAAATAGCAACGCTTGCGAGTTCGACCGAGCAATGCTCTAACAATCTCCCCCTTTGTCAATTTTAGTGACAAAACTATCAATACATATGGATTACAAAAAATAAACTTTACAGCTTCTCTTCCACATGCATGATCTCCTTGGTTCTTCAACATTACTCGAAATCTTTGTCACTTCCAAGTACTCCAATGATTCCAAAGGTTATAAGTTCAGCATCATCGTTGTTGAAAATACGTAGCCATAACAATGAGAAAACAAAAGCTCTCGATCATTGTTACACAGTGTCATAGTATTATTACACAGCATCAAAGTACAATTGTATCACAACTTTGACAACAATACTATGGTGATATGTATCACTCCCCCTTAGTCAATACTCCATCTCACATGGAAACCACTCCCCCTTACATAATGATCCGAAAACCATATGTATTTGTAGTGTGAACTACACATTACTTCTCCCCCTTTTTGTCAATAAAATTGGCAAAGGTACGAAAACTAGTGGGATCCTAATGAAATTTCCATAGAGACATTTCATGACCAAAAGAAAGCACATATCAATTTTTTAGATGCAATCATATAGCCGAAACTAAATGCATTCATCAAGGAGTTTATAAAGATACAAGATAACCCGTACAATATTCCACAGCCGCACTCCCCACAAAGATTTGGCAATAAAGCACAAGTTCAAATAAGAACTCTCCCCCATATAATGTCATTCCCGAAAGAACAACAAGAGCGACCTTAATTTCACCAGAAAAGAAGGATTTCTTTGGACAACAACAAATCATATAAGAATATGAATTTGTATCCAAAATACTCAATTGAATTAACCACAAGTGAACCCATGATTAATTCAACCGGAATACTCAACTAAATTAACCACAAGAGAACCCATGATTAATCCAATTGGAAATACTCAACATAAGAGAACTTACAGAGCCACACAATATATACATAAAAAATATGGATCAGGGAAGATCAATATTACGGAAAAAACAAAGATTCATTCTATCTTCCATCACTATTTGCACAATGACATACAATAGACATAATCTTTGTAAACAAAAGCTCATCCTTTCTTCCATCAATATTTACATAATGACATAAAAGGCTTAACTTTTGTTTTTGTCAAAAGTTCATTCATTCTTTTATCAATACTTGCATATCGACGTACGAAAGACTAACTTTTGATAACGTATGGGAAAATCATAGTTCACGGACGCAAACACACATATCCCATAACAAATTGTAGTATATAAAACCATAAAGATTAATACTGCAAAATCATCTTCCAAACAAACTTTAGAATTTTAAAAAATAAATCTAAAAACATTTGAAGATGAAAACGTTGGACATAGCTATGTGTAATCACAATAATGGCTATTCCAAACTCTAGTTATTCTTCTTAAAAACACAAGAATAAAATTCTCATAAGAAGTATTCCTAGACAAAATACACAACTCTTAGATAACATGATTTGAAAACATTAAACCCGGTCAGCAACCATAGATTGAACATGAACTAGCTCATCAGTATCTTTCTTCAGTTCGTTTTTCAGAAAATCAAGATTCCTTGTTGCAATTCCAAGTTGATCACGTATGACCTCAAAATATCGAAGAAGATTTCCTACCAGTTGTGATGACATCTGAACTGGTAGTTTGTTTTCATGATCAACATCATGATAGCAGGTTATGAAAACAGGATTCTCGTGAAACTCGATAGTCTTGCCTTTCTCAACATTGTCTTCTTTGTAGCATCCATCCATTGTGCAAACAGGAGTACCTTCTTCTCGTTACGGAACGTATATGTATCAAAAAGAGCATGATATATATATATATATATATGAGTGTGTCATAGGAAACCCTAGGGTTACTCTTATATGTTCCGTGTGGGTCAGATGTACGTGCACTCATGGTAATAACCGTGGTACGTGATGATAGACGCATTTATGTTAGTACCCATTTTTGTACTTATTTTGGTATTTTATCTCTTTGTAGGTGTTTTTTGGAGAAATAAGCTTTTGCGGCGAAATTGGCTCGAAAAGTTGATAAATACAACCCAAGGGACGATGTTATGCGGACTCCAGCAACGGATAAGGGACGACCATTGGATAAGGGGTAACCTTTCCCCTTCACGTTCAAATTCTGAATTTGGGCGGGAAACCAAAATCGTGAAGGTTGTTTTATGGCAGTTTTTGTGGTAGTGATTTGGAGGAGTTTAAGGTCGATTAAACCTCTGATTTTCATAGGGTAGACTCCTTATGGGTCTAGGAATCTAACATGGGTGTTTAAATCGATTAAACTGGGCTCAATCGACGGGTTTTGATCTCAACAACAAAATATGGAAAGTCACGTGTGTGACCGATTTTAGGAAATTTTAGAGAGATTAAAGGCAAGATTTTCTTCCCAAAGCTTAATATATATCTAAGGAAGAGTTTAGAATCAAAAGGAAAGCCCAGATATGCGTGGAA
>JAJJMB010016246.1:1635283-1659934 GCA_023531105.1 Papaver atlanticum
TTCACGCATGTGGTAATTCTAATAATTCTTTTATGACTATTTGCATTAATTTTTAATTGATTTATGATTTTTATTGAATGGGTGAGATATTGTTTGATGATGTATGCTTGGTCAATGTATTTTTGATACATCATGCTTTTGATTTACAGTCATTGCTTTTCAAAAATAGATGGTTTCGAATGGACTAGCAAATAATAAGTTTGGGGTTATTTGATAGACACATTTATGTGTCTATTTTCATCTCTATTGTGTATATTGTTAGTACCCATTTTTGTACATATTTTGGTATTTTATCTCTTTGTAGGTGTTTTTTGGAGAAATAAGCTTTTGCGGCGAAATTGGCTCGAAAAGTTGATAAATGCAACCCAAGGGACGAGTGTTATGCGGACTCCAGCAACAGATAAGGGGCGACCATTGGATAAGGGGTAACCTTTCCCCTTCACGTTCAAATTCTGAATTTGGGCGGGAAACCAAAAATGTGAAGGTTGTTTTTTGGCAGTTTTGGTGGTAGTGATTTGGAGGAGTTTAAGGTCGATTAAACCTCTGATTTTCATAGGTAGACTCCTTATGGGTCTAGGAATCTAACATGGGTGTTTAAATCGATTAAACTGGGCTCAATCGACGGGTTTTTATCTCAACATCAAAATATGGAAAGTCACGTGTGTAACCGATTTTAGGAAATTTTAGAGAGATTAAAGGAAAGATTTTCTTCCCAAAGCTTAATATATATCTAAGGAAGAGTTTAGAATCAAAAGGAAAGCCCAGATATGCGTGGAAATTCTAAAACAAGAAATTGCCGCAACTTTGCTGTGAAGAGAAAGTCACGAAGAACATAAGACGCACACTGAACAGTCGCGAAGAACACGAAGAACTTCGACCCACATCGAACCGTCTCAGAAACAGTCTTATATTCAACTGCAGAATGCTGTTATCGTTTTTGACTGTCTTTGCTTAATACTTTCAGCGACCATTACCTTCCTTACAACAAGCTTTCTGTAACTATAGCTCGTCCTTTCTAATAAAAACACCTTATTTGATCAATCAAACCAACTTTTGAGCATATTTCTAATATGAGGAGCTAAACCCCAACATTGGGATGACGTAGGAAGCCCTATTTCACGCATGTGGTAATTCTAATAATTCTTTTATGACTATTTGCATTGATTTTTAATTGATTTATGATTTTTATTAAATGGGTGTGATATTGTTTGATGATGTATGCTTGGTCAATGTATTTTTGATACATCATGCTTTTGATTTACAGTCATTGCTTTTCAAAAATCTACTTTTTGCAAAGAATAAGAGTCCATATTTATTAATATTTGAGCTATAATTGATTGGAATTATTATTTGAATCACATGAATGAAATTTGGTGGATTCCTAAGTCCCAGTAACTCTCGCACCTTTGTAATATTTTTGTATATATTTTTATTAAATTTAAAAACTCGAATCTTCACAAGTCCGAGTGAACGACAACCTTACGTACCACTTTAAAATTACATCTCGTGACCAGGAGAAAAATTGGAGCTAAATTTAGACGAAGTCCTGAAAAGTTCAAGGATCCATTCTAAACAAAAAGGTGACATTTTTTGTTCAAAGGAACAAGGAGAATTGTTGGAAACCAAGGAATTCAACCAAGGAATTATTCTCAAGAGTAATCAATCAAAAACATTACATCATGAAAAGTACTGGAGCACAGCTCAACAGTTTTATGATCATCTTTTTTGTAAAGGAAAATAAAATATAACAACTACTTTCTCAAGTCACAAAGGCTTCTTGAGAATTACGAGCATCCTTCCATATTACATGAAGGATGCTACATTGAGTAGTCATGTTGTATTTTGATGAGCATTTTGCTCATCAAGAATATTGACTTATTCTCTCTTCCCTTCATGAATATTTTAACAAAACTCACTAGGATTAGTTGAAGGAGATTTAACCAGAGGGGAACAAGGAATACCTGGATCTGCTATTTTATTTGCCTTTTTGATTCTCCGTTTGAGTCTGTTTATGCTACTCTTGAGCTCTGAGATTCGACTATTGATATGAATAAATTCTGGAGCAGACACCTCGGGTTCACAGTCCTTTTCAGAGAGAGAAATAGAGTTTGACTTTTCTTTCTTTCTCCTATGCCTTTTTCTTTTCAGAGTAATTTAAAGAATCAGTTGCCAACATGACATTCTTCCTTCTACAATTGTAGGCATTTTTTTGTCTTAAAATCATAATCTAGAAATGACTTATCACAACATTTCTCTTGATTGCAGACATTGCCTTTTACTCCAGTAATATGAGAAATAAGTTTAATTACTTCTTTGGACATCCATGCAAGAATATTGTGAAGTTTCTCATTCCTCAGTCGAAAATGACATCTTCGTTCAAGATGCCCTTTATTTCCGCAGTAATAGCAGTTAAAGGAATTGTTCTTGACTGTTCTCATGCGAGTAAAGTTTGAAGGAGTACAATCCTTGTTCCTAAGATCGTTGACTGCTGGAGAAGTTTTTTCACATGAAGAGTTGTCAATAGCATGAACAAAATTAATTTTTCCAGTACTTGGAGCGTCTATTCCCTTATAGCCCAGACCATGTGTATCACGATGTTTTTTACATGCTCCAAGCATAGAAGATAATTTTGTAGAGCTAAAATTGAATCTTTTCAGATTCTCTTCCAGTGAATTTACCTTATTAAGAGAAGCAACGAGATCATTCTCCAAGTATTTTTCTCTGGCAAGGAGACTGAGTTCTCTGTCATTAAAACATTTTTGTTGAGAGTCATATCTTGCTTCAGATTATGTAAGTCTTTCTTTCAACACAAAGAGATTTCGAAGGAGATTATCACATTCAGACATTTTTGAGCGTGAATCTTCTTCTCGATCTTTAACGGTAGATTGTAAAAGTCTATATCCACAATCATAACCTTTAAAGAGTTTTCTCATCTTTCTGTTTTCATGACAGAGAGGTCCCAAATATTTCCTCAAGCACGTTGTTGACTTCTTTTCTTTCAAAGCATGGTCAAAGAGCTTGATATATTGAGAGACTTCCTCATCAATAGTTTGTCCTTTTTCCGAATCACTCTCATCTGAAAGATCATCCAACTGTTCATCTAGACACTTTTCCCAGTTGAAGGCAGATTCAGACACAGAGACAGGAACAAGCGGTTTTTTAGATGTTTCAGGATATTGAAGCATCTAAGTGGAATTCTGATTTGGCATTTCGTTATCAGAGAGATTACTGTCCATAGAGTCAGATCGCTACAAACACAGACTTATAAGGTTTTTAAACGTGTTTGCCTACTCTGATACAAATTGAAAAAGTGGGGGTACAACAACCTCACCCAATAATTCGCTTAGCAATCTGTATGGACTAACTCCAATATACCTTTAAAAGAATCAACTAGACATTCAGACTCAATCTTAATAAAAAGTATATCAAAGAGTTATATCTCAATTTCTCGATTTAATCCTTACTCAAGCAAATAGAAATTTGCGAGTTTAATTGAATACAAGAGAAATTAACTTGAACGGTACCAAAGACCAATGTTCAAGTATCATTCAATTTCAATCAACAACCAAAGGTCGGATTTCCCAATTGATTGATTCAATGCACAACCTGTGATATTTCAATTATATAACAAAATATAATGCGGAAAAGAAATAACACAAACACCATAAGTTTTGTTAACGAGGAAACCGCAAATGCAGAAAAACCCCGGGACCTAGTCCAGATTGAACACACACTGTATTAATCCGCTACAGACACTAGCCTACTATAAACTAACTTCGGTCTGGACTATAGTTAAACCACAATCAATCTCACACTGATCCAAGGTACAGTTGCTCTCCTTACGTCTCTGATCCCAGCAGGATACTATGCACTTGATTCCCTTAGCTGATCTCACCCACAACTAAGAGTTGTACGACCCAAAGTCGAAGAATTTAATTAAAAAATCTGTCTCACACAGAAAAGTCTACAAGAATAGATAAATCTGTCTCCCACAGAAATACCTACGGGTTTTTGTTCCGTCTTTTGATAAATCAAGGTGAACAGGAACCAATCGATAACCCAGACTTATATTCCCAAAGAACAGCCTAGAATTATCAATCACCTCACAATAATCTTAATCGACTAGCGAAACAAGATATTGTGGATTCACAAACGATGAGACGAAGATGTTTGTGACTACTTTTCTATCTTTCCTATCATAGAAATTAATCTCGAGCCAATTTTACAATTGTACTCAATACGATAGAAACAACAAGAACATATCACACAACTACAGAAAAAATAGTTGGGTATGGCTTCACAATCCCAATGAAGTCTTCAAGTCGTTAACCTACAGGGTCTCGGTAGAAACCTAAGGTTAAAGGAGAATCGACTCTAGCTTATACAACTAGTATCACATAGGAGGTGTGGGGATTACCTTTCCCAGTTGCTAGAGTTCTCCTTTATATAGTCTCCAAATCAGGGTTTGCAATCTAAGTTACCTTGGTAACAAAGCATTCAATATTCACCATTAGATGAAAACCTGATTAGATTCAAGCTAATATCTTTCAACCGTTAGATCGAACTTAGCTTGTTATACACAAATGAAATATACGTCATTTGGGTTTGTGTAACCGTACCTAAACGTGTACAAGTCGTTGGTTCAACAGTAGTTAACCAAATGGTTAGCCATATGAGCACTTTCATATAAACCTTATTCATCTTCACCATAACTAGTCCAAATGACTCAAATGAACTAGTTCAATATTTGTTCAATTGCTTAGATCTCATACAAGTATACAAGACACAATCGAAGCAAAATTGGTTTTGATTCACTCGAATCGATTCATGAACTTTATAGCCACGGTTTGCAAATATGCATTCCTTAGTTTATATAAATTTAAGTTCACGACTAAACCAATTTTCGAAAGTAACACACTTAAGTATGCGTACGGGTATGCGTACTTAAGTAACCGGATTTGAGTTTGTTTTGGTTTCCAAACTAAGCAGAAATTCACGGACGTGAACTTTCCGCCAGTATGCGTACGGGTACGCATACTTAGGTAACCGGATTGAGTTGGTTTTGATTTCCAAACTCAGCAGAAATTCACGGACGTGAACTTCCGCCAGTATGCGTACGGGTACGCATACTTACCCAGTCTCCATCAACCATTTAGTACACACACAAGTATGCATACATTTGGTTCCTGGTTTTGGACTTATACACTAATGTGTGAACACATTATATGCTTATATCCAAAGATGGTCACATGTTCTAAACTCTTTATTTCAATCATTGAAACATTCTTAGAGGAAGTTAAATAGAGGTTACTCACACACTATTTTTCATCAAAGCAATTTTCAAGATATTGAAATAACCAACATGACTTTCGTCACTTGTAAAGATGAACCTTGCCAAAGCAAAAGCTTACCAACACATATTTCAAGAAAAAGATAAGCAAGATAAACTCGGCTCGAAATAGCAAATGTGTATAATCGAAGTCTATATAGTAATACGACTTTTGTCTCAAGATAGGAGATAGAGTAGATAAACTTTTTGAGTGATAGATAAGTTCAAGTCTCCACATACCTTTTATTCGATGAAGTTCCACCAGTTCCTTGAGTAGTTTTTCATCTTTGTACGATGAACGCCGTGGAGGCTAGAGCTCAACTACACTTTCTATCCTAGTCCGAGACTTAGCTATAAGTAGACTAGAAATCAAGACTTATAGTTTTGGCAACTAAAATTGACAACAAGCTTGAGATAGCAACGCTTGCGAGTTCGACAGAGTAATGCTCTAACAAACTTGTAGTAGGCTGGTATCTATAGCGGCATAATACAGTGTGGTGTTCAAATCTAGACTAGGTCACGGGGTTTTTCTGCATTTGCGGTTTCCTCGTTAATAAAATTTATGGTGTTTGTGTTATTTCTTTTCCCCATTATATTTTTATATAATTGAAATATCACAGGTTGTGCGTCAGTTCAATCAATTGTGAATCCGACCTTTGGGTTGTTGATTAAATTGATTGACACTTGGATATTGGTTTTTGATACCGTCCAAGCTATTTCTTATATTCAATCGGGCTTGCAAATTCCTATTTGTTTGACTGCAGATTGAATTGAGAAATAGAGATATAACTCTTGGATATACTTTTCTTAAGATTGAGTCTGATTGTCTAGTTGATTCTCTTAAAAGTATATTGGAGTTAGTCCATACAGATTGCTAATCGAAATATTGGGTGTGGTTGTTAGACCCACGCTTTTCAGCTTTACCTTGAGGTGTGAAGTCATCCATACCAGTCCGCGCCTTCCTTGACCTTGTGTTATTATTCACTCCTCATTCATTAGTGTCACACTGATTCCTTTGGCTCTGAGTCACTTCAGAATCATCGTCTTGGCTGTCTCATTCTTCCTATTCAGTGGGCCCTTCAATTGTATCTTCTTTGTATATCACTCTCAGCCCTTCTAATACATCCTCATCCGCTG
Organism: Papaver atlanticum; assembly: GCA_023531105.1. Classification (NCBI taxonomy): domain Eukaryota; kingdom Viridiplantae; phylum Streptophyta; class Magnoliopsida; order Ranunculales; family Papaveraceae; genus Papaver; species Papaver atlanticum. The sequence continues at coordinate 1,641,750 of JAJJMB010016246.1, forward strand.
CAGTTTCAGAATCATCCTCTTCTGTTTGTTGTGTAGGAGTATCTTCCGTTTGCTGTGTTGAAGTATCTTGCATCTGCTGTGCAGGAGTATCAAATATTATGACAGTGATTGCATTGAAGTTTGGGGTAGTACTTGTAGGGACTTAATTCAATTAGATTAACAGGAAACATGCTTATGTAAACAGTATCAATTCTCATTGTTGACCCATTGCTTTTGGGATCTACAATTGTTGATGGTCCTTTTATGGATCAACTTCAATTGTTGACCCCACATTATTGGATCAACTTCCACTGTTGACACTTAAAAAAAATGCATGGTTTTGTCTGTATGCACAAGTAAACTCCATTATCTGTACCTACCCTGCAATCTTTTATTCTTCCACTCATTCGCTTGATAACAAACCAATCATTCATTCATTCATTATTGTTGACCCATTGCTTTCATGGATCAACTTCCATTGTTGACACTTAATAATAAATTTTTTTTTGCATGGTTTAATCTGTATGCACAAGTAAGCTCCATTGGATGTACATACTTGTTATCTGTAATATTAACATTCACTCATTCATTCATTACGGATGGATAGAAATCAGTAAACCAAACTAATACTAATATTAATTCATAACAAACCATTACTAATAGATCATCCAAATTGTGCGGAACATAAACGGACTTGCATACATATCTTATAGTAACTAATATGTATTTTAAACCAACTACCAATGAGCAGACCTATATCTCTACTTACTAGGATTTGTTAACCTACACTAACATGTTTCTTATCAGACTATGAACAGAGTACGGTTAGCTACCACTTCTAGAGTTAAACACTAAGAAAATGTTTCAACAAAGTCTTGTAAGTTGATTACTTCTTAAACTGAGTTAGTAAATAGTACCTGTAGCGACATAATCTGATCTTTCTGGAAGTATAACTTTAATTGGAGGAGTTGAATAAACAATCAACTCTCCACCATCTCCGCTTCCTGCATGTTTGTACTCATCTCCCCTTCTTTAACTTCATTCTCCTCTTCTAACTGTGGAACTGAATTACCAATATCTGCAACGACAGTACTTATCTGAAGATCTGCTTCTTATCTTCTTAGTGCTTCTCTTCATGCCTCAAAGCCTATCTTCCATTTTTCCAAGTGCTCGTTCAACATATGGTTTACCTGGATCCTCAGTCCGCTTTGAAAACCCTTCTCAAAGATCTTTTCCAAATTACTTTGACTTGCATCTGACAATGACAAGATGAGTAGACTTGATTCTGGTTCTTCATCTACATTCAAGTCAGCTTCAGTCTCCTTTCCAGATGATTTTCCACTTGTATTCTGAGTGAACTCAGTTTCTAAGAAGTCTTTGGCTGCTTTTTTGTATTCATGTTGAGTACTCGCTGATCTTGATTTCTGGACGTGCATTTCCTTTTCCTTCCATTCCTTCACTTGTTTGTAAATATCTTCAAGTCTCTCCACATCTGCAGGTTGCAACTGAATTCTGTCCTTGTTATTTTCAATAATATTTCTCATGAAGATCATGTTGTTCATAAATGTTCTTGTTTGACCCCTTCTTTGATAAGTGATTTCTTGCTTGTCACACTCAAGATACAAGTTATCTTCTGCTAGCTCCTCATTCTTATGCCTCTCTACTTCCAATTGCCGTTCTGGTGTTGATAGGTCAATCAAATACATTTCATCTTGTGTAATTGGATCAACAAAATCTTCATGAACCTGCAAACCAGTGTGCAATACAATGAGCAAAGTATTATCTAGATAGTGAAATAACTTTTTTTTCTTTTTTTTCTCACATTCTACCCTTAATATATCTTTCACGATGGGGCATATATAGCCCCCCGAGTGATGGGCGACGTATATGAATTTTCAGCTAAAACGTTATTTTAGGATGGTTTCTTTTTTGGTTTGCAGTAAAATTTATTTTCATATGCATTGTTGACTCCATACAATTGGATCAACTTCCATAGTTGATACACAGAAGATGAAATATTTTTCAGTTACTGGTGTCAACTTTGGTTGTTGACTCCATTTACTGGGATCAACTACCATTGTTGACACAAACAAACTGGGGTACATTTCAGTTATTGTGTAAACCTTGGTTATTGACTCCATACAATTGGATCAACTTCTATTTTTGATACACAAACTTTGGTTGTTGACTCCCTAAAGTGGGATCAACTTCCTTTGTTGACACAATAAAAACTGGAATCTTTTTGAAATATAAATTGAGTAAATGAATTTTTTACCTGATGGTTAAACCAAGACATGTTTATTCCCTTGTTAACTTTCGTCCCAAAGTATTTTACAAGTTTATGGCATAATGTGTGCTGGCTCCATCTCAGGAATCTCGGAGTTGAACCTTCAAAATTCACCCTCTTGGTGATGTAGTTTCCTATATGTTCGCATAACCAATACTGCATACAGAGAATCAATGATGTTAGTTTGACATACAATATGCATTTTACTAAAATAAACATTTTTTTTGTTATTTTATATGAAATGAACTTCTTTTTTTACCGGTAGGAGAGTTGTGCAGCCAACAACACTTCCGTTCTTTCCTTTCTGCTTTCCAATGTTTTTAAGCAGATACTCTACAATGTGATCTGGCCGTGAGACTTTGTCCATGTTTAAAATATGAGGCAACCATTTCTTTGCTAATCTTGCTGCACCAACATCTGTGAAGAAAAACATCGTGCATAGCCACATAGCAAAAAGTCTCACAAAATGTTATAGGTCAGACTCATCTTTAGCTGCATCTTTTAGTTTACGCTCAATTTCATCCTTCGTTATTTTCTCACTCAAATATGCATCTCTCTCTGGTCTGAACTTATTCTTTAACCATGCAGCGGGTTCGACTCCATTCTTTTTTTTCAGCAACTTCTTAAACTCTTCACTCTCGATAACCCTCCTTATCTTAAACATGACGACAAAAACTCTTGCTTCTAGAGAGCACTCACAAGCAGCTTCAGAATCTCCAAACTTGAACTTCTTCGTTTTCTTATCGAATGCACTAATAAGCAGCTGGATTGCAAGGTTGATTTTGTTTAACCACTTATCAGTCATTATATTGTTCATGTAATCTGTGTAGAATATGCTTAAGAAGTCCCAAAATGGAGAGGCCTTTAGTGCGGTCCGGTTGATTGTCTTCTTATGATTTTCGGAATCTCCTACTTCAAACAGTTTGTGTAGAAATTTACCCATTTCAACCAACGGCATCAAACATGATTTGAACTTGGTTTCATTTTCCCTTGACCTATCTGCATACATGCAACTCATTCATTTATTTTTATTTTTAATATACAATAAACTTAATTATATAGCAGCATACATCTCAACTCAATGTTTTTTTTTAACCTTTTAGTTCTCTCTCTGGTTTGCCATCTGCGGCTACTTTTTCTTCTTCCTCTGGTTCTTTTTCATCTTCTTCTGATTCTGATTCTACTACTTCTTGTTCTTCGATTACCACCTTTTTCTTTCCTTTACCTAATGGTTCTTCTTCATTTTTATTCTTCTTCTTCTTCGCCTTTGCTTTCTGTTCATCATCAAATTTCTTCTTGTTCTCCCTTTTTCTTTTTGTTGCTGTAACTTTTTGACTCTGTTGCGATTCTTCTTCTTCTGAATCTTCTTCTGGTTTTTCATTTTTCTGTTTTTTTCTTCTTTCAATCTGTTGTTGTTCTTCAACCAATATCTTCTTGTTCACCTTCTTCCTTTTGGTTGCTACCTTTTCTTGAATCGATTTTGAATTATCTTCTTCTCTACTCTTCGCATTTAACCGTGGTGATCTTCTCATTTCTTTCATCTATTTCAAACAGCATTAATCTAGTCAGCATTCTTATTCATTCAATAAGACAACAATAATGGTATAATTTTACTTGGTTTTCAGTTTTATAGGATCAAGTCATGTTGTTGATCCTATTTTATTAGATCAACTCCTGTTGTTGATTCCATTTTATGTGATAAACTATTGTTGTTGATCCCATTTTACTTGTATAATTGTGGTTGGTTTTCAATTTTATGGCATCAACTACTGTTGTTGATCCTATTAATTGGATCAATTCTGTTGTTGAACCATGTTACTGGTATAATATGTCCCTAGTTTTCAGTTTTACGGCATCAACTACTGTTGTTCATATCTAGCTTACATGGTATAAGTTATTAGTTTCATATCTAGCAGAATACTGAAAAACACACACATCTACACACAATTTTATGGGATCAACTCCTATTGTTGACCCCATCTATGGTCTACCATTAGCATTAACAACAACTTTAATATTGTTGATCTGTAAAATCATTAGCAATATTAAAGAAATACTTTATAATCAACATACAACACAAAAATAACATGTAATCATTTGAGTTTTATGGGATCAACTCCTATTGTTGACCCTATCTATGGTGTAACATTTAGCATCAACATCAACTGAAGAACACACATTCAGAGAACAATAATATAGTTTTGCAGAATCATTCTCTAATAAAAACAACAATTGTATATTTATCATGCAAATACTGATGAACACACACAGAAAGGGTACAATAATTTAAAATCACTTCTTACCTCTATCAACTGCAACTTTGAAATCAGCTTAACCTAAAATCAAAATCAAAATCAAACAAAAACAATTAATACAAAACTAATTATATCCCAAACCAAATCATAGTAACTAGTAGCAGTAATCGGCATCAAATCATACATGCTGATTTTTTTTTTCAGAAATAGAAAATCAAACTCATAATCAAAACCGTAAGAAATCAAAATCAAAACCGTAAAAAATCATAATCGAAACCAAAATCTTCACCAATAACAGTAAGTAGAAGATTAAAATCGTGTTTACCTTTTGAATCCGTTGTTTGAATCTTCAAACTCAGTAAACCCTAGTTTTCTATCATTTCTTCTCTGATTTTTTGATTCTTGAAACTAAAAATGATTCTAATCAAAACGGTTATTGAGATTTATATAGATTGACGGTTTCTCTTTTCGGTTTTGATCGATGATTTTTCTTTTGATTTTTGATTCAAAAAAATTTCAGCTACAGTTACAGAACGAGAGAGAAGAGTAACAGGAGAGAGAGAACACGAAAATGATAAGTAACGGAAAGTACAATAAGTGTTTCGTAACGTTATAATCCTGAAATATATTGAGGGGCACAATAGTAATCTGATAATCCATATTTTTTAGGGGAGGTATATTTGTTGGGCTTCTATTATATAGGGATATTTAATCACTCTACCGAAAAATGAAAACTTCAAGCCCGTCAACCTTCATGGACGAGCTCATTGAGCTGCAAAGACCGTTCCTTGGAATTCAAATATATGATTGTCACCAATTAGAAATATGGAGTCAGCAGGTACTCTTGTGGTTGCTATGAAATTCCCTAGGTTATGTATCAAACAACAACAGTGGTGTCACTGAAAAGACATGTTTTTGTCTTATTAGTGAAGCCCCTCTGTTGAAATGTGAAGCCCCAATAATAAGCTTCAAAAAGAATCTACACCATATTTACGGTGGAACATGGGTTAAACGTCTTTGCCGTCCATTCAAGTACTTAATCGAGGGAAAATTTCAGGGCCTAAGAATATGGAGCCGTTTAATGACGACCACAAATGAGACTACGAGAGAACCTTATGAAGACTATTTTATTATTTTTTCAAGGAGTCTACTATCGTATGAGACAACCACAAGCTCATGAGCGATGTTAAAATGAAGTAGTGATGACAAAAGAGCCCACCTCGATACATACTTATCTTTTCTGACACCACGCTCTTCCTTTCATGTTTGCGCAGTGTTTTTTCCTTTTCGAGTGAAGGAGAGAAAACAACAATCATCGACCATGCAAACCCATCCTCCCACTTGCCACACTTAATTGTATGCTCATTCAATGACGGCATATTCCTATCGTTTTCATACTCGGAAAACTCCAATAATAACCGGACGTGGTCCTCATCTAATGTGCTCCAAGTAAAAAACATGGGGTCTTACAGGACAAGTATGGCAGCAAAAAGAGTTGCATACATCTGGACTTTATGGCGGTTTGTCCTCTCCGGCAGAATAGTAGTCGATCTTATCCATGACAAAGTGCAAGAGAGTGTTACCCTCATATACAAATCGGTCCGCGAGTTATAACCCCAAAGGTGTCACTATCCATCCACAAAAAACCCATCAAAACAAAAGTAACACAAAAACCCCATCAAAACAAAAGTAACACAAAAGCCCCAAAGAATTTGATGAAACATCATAGAATTTGATGAAACCAATTTTAGTTTCATCATAAAATTTGATGAAACCAATTTTGAAATTTGGGGTTTTTGTATCAAATTTTAAAATTTTGGGGTTTTTGTATCAATTTTGTTTAAGATGGAGTTTTAATGGATCCCAACATTTAAATGGGGTTTTTGTACCACAAGTTTGGTCACCTTGGATTTTTATGACTAGTTCTTATACTAATATACAATGTTGTATAGGATCTTGAACTGTACGCTGACAAAAAACGTCTAAGATATTATACAAGATTTCCTCTAAAAACAACCTTGCTATCTCTCATCATTTTACCAGACAACAACTCTAACCGAACAACAACAAAACAGAAAAACGACTCAAAAAATCGATAGACACATGCCCTTGGGACCCATCACCAAGGATTAGTAGGGGGCGGGGTTCTAAGCCTCACTTGTGTCTATCTGATTCAAACGCCAGTTATTTTTGTCTATCTATCATTTTTGTTTATCAGATCAGCGGTCCAGTAACATATGATAACCATTTTGATTTTCTGCTAATCCAAATTAAAGTTTATTGGATTTTTTTTAATACAAAAATATTCCAAAGGAGAACCAAAACTTCTTAAGAAGATTTGGATTCTAGATGTTTATGATTTTATCGTTTCTCATATTGAGTTGATTAATTAGGTGGGAAAATGGTTCGTTTCTCCTGTCTATAATAATAGATTTTCTACATAAAACTGAGATGTTTACTGCAGTACAATTATGTAATCTGGTTGTCAGATAAGAGAAATGACCTTAAAGTTCGCATGTTTGTGATTAGGACTTCGAAAGCATGAACTGTTTTTAAAACTCTTTTTCTTGGCTTTGGCGTCCATTCCAACTAGCAGAACCAAAACAGGTTCATAATTACTTTGAAATTTGACATTGAAACAATTCAGCTAAGTTGCCCACTGGGAATTAAACGACTTTTGTTTCATTTTTATCTTGCAGTTCTCTTGAGTTCCAACTGATGATTCTCCTATTGTTTCTTTGATGTTTCTTGCATCATCAATTAAACTCAAACCCTATTACAGAGTCATTTACATCAGATAATATGAAAATAGTTATGTTTACTCTGAGTTTCATGAAATCAGGATAGTGCCTATATGATTTGGTATTCATAAATCTACTCTAACAAATAGATTAAAAATGCATTTTATTTCGTCTTTCAATCAATTGCCATAGCTAATATTTCTCGTTTTAATATTTTTAGACACAATGTTGTATGTATTCAAACAAAATAAAACCTTTAACAAACCCTGTAATCCTATACGATAGGCTTAAATCATTAAATTAAAAAAAAAATACAATTAGATGACCACTTGTATGGTGAGCGCTGCCCGAAAATTCGAACAAATTTGATTCAAACTAAATTTAGATTGATTTCGTTATACACCGCAGTTTTTATTTTTCGCTTTTTCAATAACTTTTATATCTTGAAGAAGTTGAAGAACAAAATTACCTGTTTAGATCGAGTTGGTGGAGTTTAACAATAATTGAGGACTATTAATTTTGATCCAATATGAAATGACGAGGGTACCAAGTACACCACAATCTTCTCGATAACAACTTATTCAAGACTCACCTTGAGTGATATAATATAGACAGAGACTCCAAAAAGATTACAACCACAAGATGTACACTTGATATATAGTATAAGTTCGGACCGAACGAACCATGGGATCAAACCAAGTTTTAATTAACGTACAAGTCTAATTACTGTAATTATAACGAAAACAATAATTATAATTATGAAAAGAAAAGTAAAGTAAATCACACGACACCATATTTTGTTAACGAGGAAACCGCTAATGCAGAAAAACCTCGGGACCTAGTATAGTTTTAAATACTCTTAGAATTAAGCCGCTATACAAAGACTACTACTGTTGAGGGTGGATTTTCGACAAAGGTCAAAATCGTAAAATCATGATACTGCTTGTTTCTGACCCGTCTTCAGGAACGCATGTGACGATTCATATTTTACGATTCTTGAACCGTTTCACGATCTTTGACTGAGTGAACATTCCTCTCAGAGCCACGATGAATATGTTTCTCGAAAGGCCTCCCCGGCTGAGCGTTCGATGTTGTGCATTTCATCGTGCCCTCTAGGTAGAATAATAGAATTGGGCGGTCCTATGGACATAATTGTTTGTCAGAGGGCTTAATGCCTTCAGGACTTCGACGATACTCGATGTTCCCTGACTACATAGAGAGACCCCCCTCAACATAGAAGAACAATTGGGCGGTTCTATGGACATAATTGTTTGTCGGAGGGATTAACGCCTTCAGGACGTCGGCGATCCTCGCTGTTCCCTGACTAGTTAGAGAGACCGTGTATAGATTCAGGAGACTCTCTAGACATAATTGTTTGTTAGAGGGCTAAACGCCTTCAGGATGTCGACGCTGCACGTTGTTCCCTGACTATGCACCTTTCAGAACGAGTATGATGCTTCAACTATCTCATATCTCGATTCTACAATAGATTAATTCTACTGTGACATTTACTGACTGAATTCCTAGAAAATAATCTATTTTATCTCATTACTCCATTCCATGGCTATCCCCGACTGATTCCATGGATTAGTAATAGATAACCATTTTATCTCATTACTCCGTTCCTTGGATCCCCGGCTGGATTCATGGAATAGTAATAGATACTCAATTCTTTTTTATTACTCTGTTGCATGAATCATTCACCGCTGAATTTCATGAATTAGTAATAATTACTCAACAATCGGGCATCTGGACTATCACCGAGTAAGCCCCAAGAAAATGGTGCAAGTGTACTCAACGACGATGCACGAACGAGCACCCAAATGCACGAACGAGCATTCGAAAGTATGGACAAACGAGGAATCCTACACAAAATACGAGAGAGAAAATAATAAAAGAGGCGCCTAGGGACTGGGCCCACCGGCCGGTCGGTCACGCTGCCGTGGCCGGTCCCCCACGCCACCTCCTTTATTTTTTCTTATTTTATTGTTTTCATGAACTCATGAAGACTCCTTCATTTGAGCAACTTTCCTTGTTTGAGCAAAACTCATGGTTTCATGAAAAATAATAAACCGGGCTACCTAGACGACCGGCCATGCCCTAGCCGTGGCCGGTCCCACACCTTGCAATCCGTTATTTTAATAATTATTATTTCCCTCATCTCATGAAACTCCTCCGTTTGAGCAAAAATCATGGTTTCTTCATATTTTCTCAAATATTGCTCAAACCATGAAAAAGCCAAAAAGTAAAACGATCAACCGACTAGGCTACTCACGAAAAATATTAAAATATTATTATTTTAATATTCTCAAAATTTTGATCAAAGGAGCAAAGTTCTACATGCTCATTCGAGCAAAAATCAAGAATTTCAGTCAAGATCAAACTCTTCTGAAAATCCAAAACATTGCTCAAACGCACATCAGAAAATACCAAAACTCTCAGGATTGAGACACGGACATTATGGTGACACGGGAATGCTCCCTTGACCGACCAAGGCCGGCCCTAAGGCTCGCAAGGAGCCGGTCCCACACATCTTCATGATTTTGACCTAATTTGCTCAATTGCTCATATTGGGTCCAAACTCTTTTCAACCAACTTGGAATTTGCTCAAATGACCAACAGCTGGTCCCACGACCACCAAGATCCGGTCTCATGCCCTCTTGGTCGGTTCCTCACTTCTCCATAATTAGGTTTTATCACCTAACGCTCGCACGAGCATTATTCTAATAAATGATCAACACCAGCGTTTGATCATTCTTTCACCAACCGGTCAACTAAAGACCCTGGTGCACGCTCACTCGAGCACTTGGGAACTACATGGTCGTCCATCATCCATGTGGTCGGTCTCTCCTTCACTCAGTGACCTATTTTCAGCGATTCATCAATTGACGAACAATTGATCAAAATTAGGGTTTCGAACAAACGCTCCACAAATATTCTGAGCAAGTTCAAACACTAATAATTTTATGTTGATCCAGTAATCGACATCCAGATTAATTATATAATATTTGGTAGACTACCAATATTTTAATTAATATTTTATTGGGTCACGTTACCAATAATTCATCGAATTGAGCAATACTTGCTCAGTTGCTCGAATATTGATCAATCTATCAATATTCAGTAATTTATCAATATTCAGTAATTCGTCGAATCGAGCAATACTTGCTCAGTTGCTCGAATATTGATCCAACTATCAATATTCAGTAATTCGTCGAATTGAGCAATGCTTGCTCAGTTGCTCGAATATTGATCCAACTATCAATATTCAGTAATTCGTCGAATCGAGCAATACTTTCTCAGTTGCTCGAATTTACAATATTTGCTCAGACGAGCAATATCAACATAAGAACTGTACGTCTCAATCCATGAATCACTGAGCATTCGTCACTCATGCTCAATTCAACAAAACTTAGAATCATTGTCTGATAAGTCAAGGACTGACTAATCAAATACACGTATGCTTTGCAGACTCCACGTTCGTGAGACATCAATCACGTCACATAGGGGATATCAGTTAGGGTTTTGGTCTGGCGGCCTATAGCATGTGTGTTCATCCATGATGAGAAACATGAGTAAGTCGTGCAAACGGTTGAAGGAGTTAGCAAAGTAGTGGATGGACGATCAACCAAGTCTCCGCACGACATGGAACTGATTTTACCATGATTTCCCATTTTCCCACTCTTTCACTCAAGAAACCGTCACACTTACTGGGATCAAGGTGTTTGCTATTCTGACAATATAAATAAGTTCTGAATTGATAACTAAAGACAACATTCATCTACACAACAATTCTCTCGATCGAAACTTATTTACACATACTTGCAGAAACCTTCAACATATCCACAATCCTTGATCATCATTGATCCCACAATTCTCAGCTTCCCTCTTACTGATCAACCCATCTCCCTCTTTGTGACCTAATTGACTCTGGAACGACCATTGACTTGGTTTAGGCCGGAGTCCTACAGATTGATCTCTCGAACTCAAAGCACTCCCGTGCAGTGTATCTGTGTGAGGTTAAGTAGTTTGCTCGGTTGAGGAGTCTCGTCCGAACCGTCGTCTCACTTCCCTAAAAAACCAGCGAATCGTTTTTCCTCATCTACAACTACCAACTTCGTATAGTTGAGACCAAGTAAATTAACTCCAAGTTACCTAGTTCCTTCAGTATCCCTGCGCCTACTACCAATCTGGTCAACACATGTGAATCCTAAGATAGATCCCACTATCTTAAGTTGCTTCAGCCGTTATTAAGAGTTCTACCACTTAACTCCTTTGAATCGTATTCCGAACAACAAAGGACTAATCTGTATTTGGTAACAGCTCTAAATCTCCATAGCTAAATTAGAGATATTGTTGAGTTATACAAAAGCTCTTCCGTTTAACTAATAAACTTTTTTTTTTATCGGTTCAGATCAACTAAGATCTAGACTATCAATATAATCATATCTTAGCTCAACCTATCAAATTCGGATCCTGAAGAAGACCACCAAATGATAGATCGTCCATCTCTATAACAAGTTATGAATATCAAATATAATCAAACTCGTTGGATCCAAGCCAATCAAGTGTGCACGAAGATCTGAAATCTTCTTGTCTTTAAATCTTCAGTCTTCAATATACCTGCACAAATACTTGATTCTCTTATGATCAATCACACATAGACTCTAGTCTGTTAACAATGGATGATCACAAGCCTATCTTCAGATCTAAAATGTATCTGAACTTTGTTGATCCTTGATCTAATTCGAGTGAACTTATATCAGAAGAGAATGATCACGGAATAAACAAACTAGTGATTTTCAAGGTTTAACTACCGTTATTCAACCAAATCAATAGTCGAAAACTAAAATAAGAAGAAGATTCTAGTTTCCCACCAATGATACTTCTAGACGCTTCTTAATCCCGTAGAAGTCTTTAAAGAGTGGACGTTAGAGATTTCCCCTAATTAGGTTACTTTCCTCTCCAAGATAGTATTACGAATAATACTATCACTAACAGTCGGCTATCACACTGACCAAAAAATAAAGTGCTTGTGCCGGGATAAGTTTGTAAGAATATCAAAATTCACTACTTATAGACCAAGGTAGTTTGGACACCAAGGAATTTTCATAACCGAAAATAACAAAAGATATGCAATAAATACCAATTTTCGGTTTTGTCTAAATCCAACTAATATATACATACCGAAATCTCTCATGGATGACAACTTAATATTAGTTAGCATAGAAGTATACTTTACTAATATGTTCTCCAGAGATTATGTTTTACTTACTGGGAAAGTAAAGACATTCAAAAATCCTAAAAAAGATTCCCAAATATTTCGGTTTGGGATCTCACCTTGAGTACCAAGGAATATCTTTGAACAATAAATAAGATCTTGACACATATTCAAATTACTCATTATGTCGATATCTTAAACTTTCCTAAATAGCAAATCCTATTCCAATATTCAAACAAACCCTAAAATATATATGAAACCGGAAATACGTTTTGCTATTAGGGACTGGTCCTGCAAGATATCCCAAATTCCAAGATATCCCTAATACGTTTTGCTATTAGGGATTGGTCCTACTATAGAACCCCAAGGCAAGGATCGGTCCTGCTATAGATCCCCAAGGAAAAGATCGGTCCTGCTATAGATACCTAATAGGAATCGGACATCCAAATCCCTTTGATTTATTTCAACTACGAAGACAAGTTTTGTAAGTTTACTTCCTTAAAGTCATATAGTTAAACATAGTTTTCTATGTATGGAGTCAACGTAAAGTTCAATACACAATCTAGTAACAAGTTACAAAGATAAAGTTTATTTCGCAATTACGAAGTTCAAAAGATAGACGCTATACTTCGTAGTTCAATATACCGAAGTTGTAATACAACTTGTATATTCTTCCTTGACACTTTGATCATAATGTGATGATAAAGTCACTAATATTATAGATTCATATATATAAATTGGCATGTTATGTTTTCAATATAAACGACTTAAAAGAAATGTAGATATAAATGGAAACAATTCAAGTCCTAAATTAATAACCTCGAACAGAAGGATGATGTGTTCGTTGATGTCGATATATCTTCAGGTTCTTCAAGGTAATACGAGTTTATTTCAACATTTCTAGACTCCATTTGCTAACCTAACGAAGTTGACTCTAGTAATCTAATCACGCGACTGAAGTTTTGTAACTAAAATATGACAACCAAACTTGATATACCAACACTTGGTGGGTTCAACCGAGCAATGCTCTAACACAATTTGATAAAATTATAACGAAATTGATAAAATCATGACAGATATAAAGTGCATTATTTTCTGATCAGACAGAAAGAATCCCCAGTCGTCCAGTAAATGCATCAACATAATCAAGCATAAAAAAGAAACACTATGTTAAAGCACTACTCGGTCGAACTCAAAAGCGTTGCTATCTAAAGCTTGTTTGTCAATGTTAGTGATCAAAACTATAAGTCTTGATTTCTAGTCTACTTATAGTAATGTCTTGGACTAGGATAGATTGTGTAGGTGAGCATTAGACTTCACGACGTTTATCAAATGAAGACGAAGAACTACTAAGGCGAGCTTGTGGAACTTAATAAACAAAAGGTATGTGGAGACTAAATCTCATCTATCACTTGGAAAGTCTATTTCTACTCTATCTCCTATATTGAGACAAAAGTCGTATTACTATATAGTTGTCGATTATAAACATTTGAGATTTTGAGCTAAGTTTAACTCGCTTACATATTTCTCGGAATATGTGTTGGTAGGCTTTCGCTTCAATCAAGTTCATCTTATATTCTTGACGAAAGTCAAAAGATGGTCATGTGAAAATCGCCGAGTAACATCTTACATGGTTTGTATGATACAATCATTTGGTGTAGACTTGGAATGTTTCGTTAAGATTATTTCAATAACTTGAAAATTGCTTTGATGCTAATAGTGTGTGAAAACGGCTATTGTCATCCTCTAAGAAAGTTTCAATGATTGAAATAAGAGTTTAGAATACTTAACCATCATTGGATTATAAACATAGTGTGCATTCTTGCATGTATGTGATCCATGACCGGAACTAAAGTATGCATACCCGTATGCGTACATGTAGTTGTGAAATTCCGTGTACCAAGTACACATACCGATAGGCATACTTACGTAAGGTATAGGTCCGGGAATTTCTGCTGGGATTTGGAAGTATACTAAGTATGCGTACCCATTTGTATACTGGCGAACCCAAACTCAGACCGGCTACTTAAGTATGCATACGCGTTTGCATACTTGGGTGGTTAAAGTTCTAAAATCGGTTGGCTCATGAACTAATACATTTATATATTAAGGAATGCATTCTTTGCAAACCGTGGCTATAATGTTCATGAATTGTATCGAGTGAATCAAACCGATTTTGCTTCAATTGTGTTCTTGTATACTTCTATGATAATATAGCAATTGAACAACTCTTTAACTAGTTTCATTTGAGTCATTTGAACTAGTTATGGTTAAGATGAATAAGGTTGATATGAGAGTGTTCATTTAGCTAACCTCGGTTAACTACGGTTGAGCCAACATGGTGTACACATTTAGGTACGGTTACTAAACCTAAATGAGGGTACATTTCATTTGTGTATAACAAGCTAAGTTCGATCTAACGGTTGAAAGATATTAGCTTGAATATAATCAGGTTTTCATCTAATGGTGAATATTGAATGCTTTGTTACCAAGGTAACTTAGATTGCAAACCCTGATTTGAAAACTATATAAAGGAGAACTCTAGCAACTGGGAAACCTAATCCCCACAACTCCTGTGTGATACTAGTTGTATAAGCTAGAGTCGATTCTCCTTTAACCTTAGGTTTTTCACAAAACCCTGTAGGTTAACGACTCAAAGACTTCATTAGGATTGTGAAGCCAGACCCAACTATTTTCTCTGTAGTTGCGTGATCTGATCTTGCTGTTTCTATCGTATTTGGGTACTATCTTCTTTAAGATTCGCTCAAGATTTAATCTCCGATAGGCAAGATAAAAAATAGTCATAAACATCTTCGTCTCATCGTTTGTGATTCCACAATATCTTGTTTCGCTACCATACGATTAAGATTATTATGAGGTGATTGATATTTCTAGGCTGTTCTTCGGGAATATAAGTCCGGTATATCAATTGGTTCTTGTTCACCTTGATTTATCAAAAGATGGAACAAAACTCGTAGGTATTTCTGTGGGAGACAGATTTATCTATTCTTATAGACTTTTCTGTATGAGAGAGATTTGTTTATCAAGTCTTCGACTTTGGGTCGTAGCAACTCTTGGTTGTAGGTGAGATCATCTAAGGAAATCAAGTGCGTAGTATCCTGCTGGGATCAGAGATGTAAGGAACGTAATTGTACCTTGAATCAGTGTGAGATTGATTAGGGTTCAACTACAGTCCAGTCCGAAGTTCATTGGTAGTAGGCTAGTGTCTGTAGCGGCTTAATACAGCGTGGTGTTCAAATCCTGACTAGGGCCCGGGGTTTTTCTGTATTTGCGGTTTCCTCGTTAACAAAACTTCTGGTGTATGTGTTATTTCTTTTCCGAATTATATTTTTTTATATAATTGAAATATCATAGGTTGTGCGTTAAGATCAATCAATTAGATAATCCAACCTTTGGTTGTTGATTTAAATTGATTGACACTTCAACATTTGTCTTTTGTACCGTTCAAGTTGTTTCACATAATAATCAGGCTCGCGGATTTTTATTTGTTTGATTTGTTGATTACATTGTGAAACAGAGATATAAACTCTTTGATATACTTTTCTCTAGATTGAGTCTAACTGACTAGTTGATTCTCTTGAAAGTATATTGGAGTTTGTCTATTCAGATTGCCAAACTAAATATTGGGTGTGGTTGTTAGACCCCCGCTTTTTCAATTGGTATCAGAGCAGGCAAACACATTAAAGACTTTATAAGTCTGTGTTTGTAGCGATCTGAATATGGACAGAAGTGCTATCTCCATAAACGTACCACCAGTCTTAGATGGCTCAAATTAATTATGGTGTAAAATTTCTATGTTGTTCCTTTCTTCAAGCATGTGATTTTCAATCATGGGTTTATGAGGTTAATGGCTATAATCCTCAGAAAGTTACAGAAGGCGATGTAACAGTTCCAAAGGATATTGGTAGATATGATGTTGCCGAGATTCTTTCTGCAAAGCAAAATTCTGATGGGCTAAACGCTATCATTCATGCCATTACTCCAGAGCTCTAGCATCATGTGACTACTTGCACAACGTCTAAAGATACTTGGGATATCTTAGAAACCGTATTTGAAGGGAATACCTATGAAAAGGAAGCTAGGCTTCAGAACCTAAATTTTGATTGCGAAAACCTTCGTATGGCAGATGAAAATTCATTTGATGAGTTTAATCACAAAGTGTATGAAATTGTTAATGCATCTTTTGCATTGGGTAAGATTATTCCTGAAAAGGACATTGTGATGAAAATTCTCAGATCATTGCCATCCAGATACGATTCTAAGAAGAATGCCATCATTGAAGGAAAAAACCTTGCAACTCTTTACAGAAATACTCTTGTTTGAAAGTTAAATATTTTCGATCTTAAACTATGTCAAAGAGAAAAACGTCACTTGCTAGCCAACTCTGTTGCTACATCTGATAAAAAGTATCGACATCCTAAACTGATTGATGCAAGAGATGAGAATTTCTTTAATTCAACTCTTTCACTGTTTATACAACAGTTAAAGAAGACTTTCAGACAGAGTAAAAGAAAGCCTCAAAAGAAAGGGAACTCAATCAAAAAAAGGGATAGAATAGTTCAGAAAAACTATGTTAATAAAACTTGTTCCAAGTGCTATAGAAGTGTCCATGATACTTCCAAATGTTCTGATGAGAAGTTTAGTGAGTTAACTAAAGCATGGATGGATACTCTTGACTACTGTCCTGAGGAAAACATCTATGAAGGTTCTCTTAACTTCATTGCTGATAATCACTCTTGTCCTCCTATTGATGGTGGATTTTGACGAATGGTAAAATCGTAACCTTATATATATGCAGTCTCTCAACTGAGACCACGACATATTCCATTAACTGAGCAATTTCAGTAATCACTTCTGTATATAATCGAAATGATTGGACGGCTCCTTGATGTATTAATCACTAGTATAGAGAAATAACGTCTTCAGGACGTCGTAATGTTCCCTGACTTTACAGAATAAACATTTAAATCGAGTATTACGCTTTAACTAGCTCATATCTCGATTTTCGAATAATTATAATGCTCCTAGACAGCTTGCCTGCTAGTATAGAGCCATCATTTAATCAATTTATTACTTCTAGTCGCAAGATTCATCAATTGAATTCCTAGAAAATATTCTATGTTCTTCATAATATTTCATTACTTCAATTCATGGTTCTTCCCAGCAGAATTCCATGAGTAGGTAATAAATATTCAACGTACGGGCATCTGAGCCACCATTGAATAAGCCCCGAGGAAATGGTGCAAGTGTACTCAGCAATAATGCACTAACGAGCACCTGAATGCACGAACGAACATTCGAAAATACGAAGGAATGAAGAAACCTATGCAAAATAGGGAAGAAATATTAATAATAAAATATTAATTGAGGCGTTTAAGGGGACCAGGCCCACTGGCCGGCCGGTCATGCCGCCATGGCCGTTCCCACGCCTCTTTCTTTATTTTATCTTATTTTATTATTTTTCCTTGATCTCATGAAAATCTTTTCATTTGAGCAAATTCCTTCATTTTAGCAAAATTCCTTAGTTTCATGATATTTCCTTCACTCATGGAAATAATATAAAACTAGGAAAGGTGTCACGGAATCGGGCCTATTAGCCGGCCGACCATGCCCTAGCCGTGGCCGGTCCCACACCTTGTAATTCCTTATTTTATTATTATTTCCTTCATCTCATGAAAACT